>ML779550.1:1294421-1310464 GCA_009831015.1 Picea engelmannii
AAAATATTGATCACACTACCAACCTTCCTAACCTCTTAACTCAACAAAAGTATGGTGATCTTGGAAAGCTTCTCTTAATGCTTTTCGAGCACAAAAACAAAATTCTAAATAATCACAAGTAATCACTTACCCTCTTAAGGTCCAATAGACCAATCAGGTCTTAGTGGACGTTAATCATCATCATCATCAATGTTTTAATACATGTTTGTTGTATTAATATTTAAATATAATAATGTAATACTTTAATGTATTTATCCTATCATATCTTATAAATGTAATTTTACTTTAAAACATTATTAATGTAATATATCATAATAAATATTAATACATCATGTAATGTTTTAATTAATTAATAAAATAACACATTAAATAATAATAAATTAATCGTGCAATGATCATAAATCAATAATAAAGTAAATACATTACTAAAGTAATAATAAAAGGGGTTGTTAGCCTTGACAGTTCAATTGGCAAGTGTGATGATATGAAGTGTTAAGTTCGATGAAGTTCATTGTTTAATAATGTATACATATTTTATAATTGCATTTATTAATTAACGAATATTTTAATGACTAATGTATAAATGGAATTTTATTAATGATTTAATACAATAATACATTACATTATAAATTATTATTTTAATACATTATAAATTAATGTTTTAATACATTAATTTATATATTGCATTAATGTTTTAATTATTTTATATATTTAATACTTAATATCTTAATGTATTTATTATTTAATACATTCATTTAGATATAATTTATACATTACAATAATGTATTACTAAATACATTAAGTTCAATGTAGTACTACTTTATTATTGTATTACTAATGTATTATTTTATTAGTGTATTAATATTGTATTAATATATTAATATTGTATTAATATATTAATACTTTAGTAATTTATTTATTAAAACATTGAATCTGTTATTAATTTATTATTATATTTTTACTTTAACATGTATTAATTAATACATTACATCATTAATCTATCTATCAATTAATATGTTACATTGCATATTAATGTAAATAAATATTTTAATTTATACATTACTTTTATATATTGCATTAATGTAATACATTAATAGACCATTAATTTACATGCATCATTACATTAATATAAAACATTGATTATGTATTAATACATTAATTGTCTTCCCCAAGGCATGTTGGTCGTCAACTAGCAACAACCACTTTATAAAAGTGCTTGATATATGTTGGCGTCGTTTTCCCCTTTTAAAATTAATGGTGTCGATCGACGTATATCAACCACTTTTATAAAGTGGTTGTTTCTAGTGTATTAATGTATTAGTGATTATTGCATTAATGAATGAATGTAACATGGCAATGTGATAAACATAACCCACATCATAATGTGACGTTTATGTTGAAAACTTGTTACGTTACAAAACTCTTTTCATTTGTCAATTTGCAATGAACTTTGTAACATTTCAAATCTATGCACATAGACTTGTTGTCACTATGTGATGAACCATAGCACCATGGAATGATATACGTGCATATCCTCAGGTCATAATGTCACAAACATTTCAAAGCGTAGAAATGTTACGAAAAGATCCCATTGTCGCAAGGCAATGTACAAAACCCTAATGTGACAATGTGACAAACATTGCCCAACATTGCAATGACACAAACATTTCCCAATGTCACAATGTGATGGACATAACCGATCGTGGGAATCTCGTAAATGTATTGGAATACCATAATGTGAGAAACACAAACCCTTCATCCTAATATCTTCCACATAATTTGTGGATGTCATAATCAACGTTGCTCACCATAATCATCTCCACATGGTCTACGAAGGTCACTCATGGACATGGACAACCGTAGTCAACCCCGATCAACCATAGTCAATCATGGTGATGATCAATCGCATCAAACCATGGTGAAGGTCAACCATGATCAACCATAACGATCTATTGATTAATACATTCATACATTCATACATTAATGTATTAAAATATTAATATATTAATTCTTTAATACATTATTGCAATGTTTAAATCTAAGTATTAATACATTAATAATAATGAATTTAATACAATATATAGTATAGATTTAATGTTTACTACTTTCTGAAAGTATTAATAATTTATTAGTGTATTTTTAATGTATTACTTTATTAATATAGTATATTGCATTAATGTGTTAGTGATTATTGTATTAATGTATTTATGAATATCATATTAATGTAATGATTGTATTATTAAGTTATTTATTAATTAAAATGTTACATTATTGTGTTGATATTTTAGTTTTTATATTACATTAAGATATTAATTAATTATAACTTTAACAGTTTAATATTTTTCTAAATATTATAATTAATTATTACTTTAACAAATTAATACTTTTTTAAATATTATAATTAATTATTACTTTAACAATTTAATATTTTTCTAAATATTATTGATTTATTATTGTATTTTTAATGTATTACTTTATTAATACGCATATTATATTAATGTATTAGTGATTATTGCATTAATGAATGTATTCATGTGTATTGTATTAATGTATTAATACTTTGCTGTAAAAGTGTAATAAATTTATTATATTTATGTAATAATGTAGTTTTAATATATTTTTATTTTATTAATATTATTAATATTTTATTAATTTAATAATACTTTATTATTTTAATATTTTAATGTAAGCTATTATTATTTGCATATGTTTGAAATGTATTTATACTTTATTATTGTATTAATACTTTAACAATTGTTTATTTAACATTGTATTAAATATTAAGATATTTATTAATTAATATGTTTCATTAATGCATTACATTAGACATATTTTAATTTATGCATTACATTAATATTTTAATTATTTAATACATTCATACTTTTACACATTAATATATTAATTAATATTTCATTAATGTATTATTTAATTAATACATAAATATTTTATACATTAAAATATTATTATTTCAATTTATTAATATTTTAATACATAAATATATTAAAACATAATTAATAAATTATATCTTAATGCTATTTTATTATATTATGTAATTATCTAAAAATGTATTATTATTGTATTTTTATTTTATTAATGTATTAGTAATACTTTAATATTTTAATATATTATTGTATTTCTAAATACTTTAACCCTTGGTTAATATATAAATATTTTATTAATGTATTAATTATTTAATTAACAATTTAATGATTAAAATAATAATATATTATTAATAATTAAATATAATGCATTGTATTATACATTAATTTTTAATACTTTAATTTATAGATTCTATTAATATTTTAATACGTCAATGTATTAATATATTATTAATGTTTTGATACATTATTAATACTTTAATGTATTTAATGTATTGATATATTATTAATTTATTAATACATTATAAATGTTTTAATATATTATTAATATTTTAGTACTCAATTGATGTATGAATAATATTTCACTTATTAATACTTTAATGTTATAATGTAATATTTTAATGTCGGTTTCATCTAATGTATTGATTTTTATTTTTATTTTACTTTATTAATGTATATTGTATTGTTGGAGACTTTATTAATATATTGTAGTTTTATTATTGTATTAATTGTATTTAATACTTTATTAATGTATTAATTAATTAACCAATATTTTAAAGCGCTGATGTAATTATGTATTATTGATAAAAAAATGTAAAATTGCTAGGAAAGCCATTAGGGATGCTTCTAATGAGCCCTTAAAACTTGATAAGATCAATACGTACAAAGCCCTAATTAAAAGGAAAAAAAAATACTATATCAATAAAAGGCAAGAGAAACTTTCACAACTATACAAGTTGGATCCTAAGAAGTTTTGGAGACAAATTCTAAAACACAATACTAATGAAAATAATAGGATTCCCTTAAAGGACTAGAATTCCTACCTTAAAAGTCTTTACGAGTTCCCTAATGCCATGGACACCATTCCTATTGTCCCTACAAAGGAATAAGTTTTTTCTTTATATGACATAGAGTTCGGGGTTAAGCAGCTCGCAAATGGGAAAGCTAAGGACATTGAACGCTACCAAGCTGAAATTTTTAAACTCGGAGGGCCAATCCTTATCCCTCACATACACAAGCTCTTCAATTTAGCAATCAAGCAGGGCTTCCCTAGACCCTGGACACAAAGCCTCATTGTTCCTATTTTTAAAAATGGGGATAAAAACATTCTCTCTAATTATAGGACCATTATGATTAGCTCGATTTTAGCCAAGCTTTATGGAATTATTTTGGAAAAGAAGATTAACATTTGGCTAGAAAGTCACGGTAAAAGAGCTAAAGGCCAGGCCGAGTTTAGGAGATATCATTCAACTATGGACCATCTTGTTACCTTTAGGATCATTGCAGAGTAGTTCCGCAATACTAAAACCAATATTTTTTTTATTTTTATTTTTTAACTTTAGAAAAGCTTTTGGAATGGTTCTTAGGAAAAACTTTTAGAATAGGTTGGAAGAGATAAAAGTGTCTGTTGAGTTGAGGGATGCTGCAATAAATGTGTATGAGAATGTTATTGCTAAGTTTAAAAACACTGAGGGCTAGTCAAAAGATATTAACTGCAATATCAGAGTCAAACAAGGTTGTCCCTTGTCCCCTACCCTTTTTGGCATATACATTGATAAGTTAGAAGAATGCTTGGAAAAAACAAGTTGTGTCGGCCCTCCTCTCACTGGTATAGTCATCAATCTTCTTATTTATGCCAATGATATCCTTTTTATGGCAAGGAGTCCCCATGATCTTGAAAACCAACTAAGAATACTCAAGGATATTTGCTCCAATATGGTTATGACTGTTAATACTAATGAGACTAAGGTCATGCTTATTAAATACAATAAGATCCCTTATGATACCTTTGTATATGAAAACAACAACTTGGATTAAGTGACTTCATACAAATATCTTGGAATTGATATTCACCACAAGCTCAATTAGAATTATAGCATCGAGAAAAGGATTATTGGGAGATTGAAAGCTTATTATGGGTTTGAAAACAATTGTAAATCAACTGATCTTTGGAGTTGGGATACGAAGAAACTCCTCTTTGAGACTCTTGTTACACCTATTATTCTTTTTGGATCTGAAGTGTGGGGTTGTAGTATCTCTCGCGAATCCTGGAGAAATATAGATAAAATACAAAAGAATTTTATAACCTATAATCTCAAAATTAAAGGAAATATGTCATATCCCATCCTGCTCGTAGAAACAATCCTCTCCCCCAATTAGAGCATGGCTATGACTAGATACCTATTATCACTGAAATTTCGTCTGCAAGTGGTTACAGGAATCCAACAGCTTCAAACAGTTATGAGTTCACCCATGGACCAAAATTACCACAAAAGAATTTCCAAAAGATCCAAAACTATACAACCAGTGATAAAATTAATGTGCGCTATGACTACACAGGGCGCGCACACATGTGCCATTCAGAAACGCAAGAAAGGCGTACATGCACATGATGCGTGACTATGGTCGCTAAAAGCCACGCACACCTGAGAACGATGCATTTATGAGATTGATTGGACTCCCACCCACTTCTGGTTGAGCTTCCAAGTTGATTTGACATCCAAATCTCGACTGGATCCGACTGGGTGGCTGGTCAAAGACCAAAAAATGCCCTAAACAACCCCTTTTCACACTAAAAATTGGTTGCACAATACCTCAAAGTGATGGTATAAAATAAGGCCATGGGTGAACTACATTTTCAAGAAATTCATTTGCAAGGTTATGCTATTTCTATTCTCTTGGGGAATCCTCTTTTCTCATCAAGAGTATACTAGAATTATTACATTGGAAAATCCATCTCACCTCTTGAGTAGATTAGCTTGGGATACTTTCACCATTTCTTTCAAAGTTGTAAGAAGAGCTTAGTTGTGGGTGTCCAAGAGCCCTCCCTTGGAGGAAGAAGGGACCCAAAGTCCTCTTTCTTCTTGGTGTTTTCTTTCACTAATATAATCCTTGCCATTGGTGACATGATTCTTATTGTTTTTTTGTTCTTATGTCCTTATGCTCAATAGTTTAGTTGTTCTTTTATTTCTTATTTTAATTCTTAGCTTGTTCTTTTATGTTTCTTTTCTAACCCTTTCCTTTATAGTTGTCTTGCTTAGCTAACCCAACTAAGCTTGTAAGCACCTCTATTTTTCTCATTTAGGTGACAAAAGAGGCGCAATAGATTGGTGACCATACTGGGGAGAGGTATCAATTTCCTACCCCATTTGGGTTTTTCTAGCTCTTCTTTTGGTTTATTTAACCTCCAGGTACCTTAACCGGCCCAAACTGACCTGCAAAACATCCAATTCAAAGATGAATTGAGAGAATTCCATCCAGAGTTTTCTTCACGGCCGTGTGTCAGTTGTGTGCGTGTTTATTGGCCCATAGTCATGCAGCGTGCACACGTGCGCCAAAATTACTGTGTTTTTCTGTGCACATGCACCCAAAAGTCTGTTTCGGTTTGCGCACAGGCGCTCAGTGTGCCTCTGTCTACTTTGAGACCCATGCACCTGTGCAGAAAAATACACATTGTAAACTTTTTTTGTGATTTGGGAAGGCCCCTAGCCTTCTTAAAAATGATTTCATGCATGTTGTAATCTGCACCACACTTAGTTCCCTCTCCATATAAAGGGATTAGTCAAAACACATAGGCACTTAGGGGGTTTAAAATCATTATTTTCTCTTTTTCTTTCATTTTTCCACATGGATGGCTTGCTTTGACTAAAAGTATAAGTTGGAATCATTTGTAATCACATAAAATTTGCATTGGGACCAGAAGTTGGATAACAATCGTTTAGTATGTTCTTCTCTCACGCTTCAAAGTGACCTTAAGAATCAGAAAAAGGTTGTAGGACAATTTCATCTCCCTTAAAAAGACTAAAACCTTTAGGAGAGGACACCAACCCCATCAAGACTCCTCTTAGTTTATTTTTCAAACACATCTCAAGATTGTTACGGGCCCATACATGCCCACATGCTACAAATATATGATAGTGTTGAAATTTACATTCTTAGATTAACTCACTACGGAAGTTTAAAGGTTTTGTAATGGGCCCATACATGCCTACATGATCACAATCTAGGATAGTTTCAAAACTTTCTTAGATTAAATCACAATAGGGAGTTAAAGGAATAGTAAAGGACCCACATGTCCACATGCTATCTTCTTAGGGACTTTTGAATTACACAAGGTTGTACCAAAGGAATTTTGTTAATTAGGTAATCAACACTTGTAAGGACCAAGCGAATTCCACATGTAGCAAGGTGACACCTAATTCATTAAACCATTGGAACACTTTCACTCATTCACAGACAAAAGTCACTTATCACCCACATAGTTTTCATCTCGAAACATGGAGGTCAAAGTAATTCTCCTCCAAAAGGATTCTGAAACACCCCACCCTTTTCTTCATGAAACTATCCACTCCCATTTTAATTTCAACAAGATTGGCTCACACCCCCGGTCTCTCAAACAAACCACATCTAAATTTTTTCTAAAAAACTCACTAATTTCTCCTCCACAGGTGGTGCCAAAATAATTTTTTTAGTCTAGGTAGGATTTCGGGGATAGGCATCCAAATAACTCCCCGTTATCTGCTTCTCACATTGTCAAAACAATAGAAGTTGTCAAATAGGGAACTGGAAATCCTCCAAGTCAAGAGTTCCTAACACCATAAGGCAGGGAGATACCCGTGAAGGGTTGAAGGCCAAGGTCCGGTTGTTCTGTGCATCCCCCCTTGAGGCACCCACCTCTTGGACGGGATCCAGCCTGAGACACATTTCTTAGTCCGAAAATCTAAATGTCGCACTTTGACCGAGGTACCTGGTGACCAAATTTTAGAACATCTACCCAGGTGGCAATTGTGGGCTGCAATTGCAGCTTGATCAGATTTTGTGTGGCTATTGGGAAATATCGCCAGCTCTTTCAGAATATTCCCCCTTTACCCCTCATTATAACTGATTACTTCATCCTTCACTAGTTTCTCTTTCGATGACTTCAGACCCCACTATTGAGTACTATTGGAAGGTCCAGTGCTATTTGAGAGGAAGGACGTTACGTCTTTTAGTACACAATCATTTGTTTTCTTTGATCCCCCATGCGGACAAAACCGACTTATCCACATATATGCTTCTTTTTCAAACTACTTTATGTATGATTCACTTCTAATTACATTTCATTTAGATATATATATGGTGTAAAGTTCAAAAATTGTAGCAAACGCTCTTGTTTATTTATTCCTCTCACCACAATTCGCACACATCCACTCAGCTAGTGGGACATCATAGGGGACCCATAGTACCCCCATCATTCAAGATGCTTGCTAAACCTCCCTCCTATTTTAGGGGAATTTTCTAGTCTTTCCAGCTCATCGGCGCCACCTTCTCACACCCCTATGAGTGCCACTATATTAGGATCCTCTTTGCTTGGTTCCACCTTACTCGGGTCCACTTCCCAAGGTCCACCATCCACTCACTCTCCTTTACATGGAAGAGGGGGGGAAACTTCCTCTCAAGGGGGAAGTACCAACCCACCTAACCCCCTCAAGGGTCAGGTTCACAGAACACTCACACCATGGTTGGAACTAATCCTCTGCCACCACTCCAGATGTGATATTTGGCCTCTCTTAACATACCATATCTAAGAAAACTCACAAATGATACCATATTGCATGATCCCACATGGCCTTCAATGCATACCAAACTACCTTCAAACATCCCCAAGTTTGAAGAAAAGGAAGGGGATGACCCTGCCAACCATGTCATGACTTTCCACCTATGGTGCTCTTCCAACAACATTATGGATGATTCCATCCGACTACGATTATTTCAATGCATGCTCACTATCCCATCAACCAAATGGTATGTAGTCAAAAAATCGAGGTCCCATGCGACTTTCGAGTCCTTGGCCAAAGCATTTTTGACCTTCTTCCAATTACCAATCTACCATGACAATGGTCTTGAACTACTCTCTAATTTTAAACAAACCTCAGCCACACATATCATTGATCACATTCACGAGTGGTGTCGACAACGTAGTTTGTGCAAAGCCGAAACCACCAAACAATAGTGTCTTGACTGGTTTCTCAGATCACTTGTCTCTCTCCTCGGTAAAGATGTAGCTTCCACCTCCCCTCAATCAGAAGAAGAAGCCATCAATAAGGATCAACAATACAACCTCATGTATTCACAATCAGGGTACTTGTACACAGTACTTCCTGATCTCCCAAAACATGTTCCATTTGGCCAAGACAAACCTCAGATGTCTCAGTCAACAGACAGATTGATTGGTAACACCACACATCACAGTCCACAACCCCAACAACCACCAATGTATGGCACACCTCAATATCCATCGACATATGGGTGAACCTCTTATTACACTCCACCCCCTTATCAACAACCATACCATGTTTCTCTCCCTCAACCCATCAGTGGGCCACCTATGACACCCACAATACACCCACCTATCCAAACAAGTTCTGGTACTCCCTCTACCTCAACTTATACTCTAAGTACTAGCAAAAGTGCCATGCCTTCCTATGTACTTTATGGATCATTACCCCCATAGAATACATACTTTCCATTACCTGGTCCTCCGCAGCCCATGGCTCCGCCACACCCTCACGCTGGGGTGAATTTTCTTCAACCCTCTCCCCTTCAACAATATCAAAATTTTGAACAATTGAATACAGCAAATCCAACCCATCAGTCGAATAATGCCAAAAAGAAAGGAAAAAACAGGAACAATAGAAACCTAGGTCAAGGTAGGAATCACCCCCAATAGAACCAACCTACTGGGGGCAACCAAAATCAAGGGAATCAAAACCCCCAGGGGGGAAATAACAACAGGCGTCAAGGGAAGAATAACAATAATCTTCGAACCACCTTCCCTTGTGCCCTTTGTGGTGAGTTCGGTAATTATACTTATCATTGCCCCCAAATCATTGATTTTAAATGGATGAAAGACTCAGGAAGTCTACCACATCCTCTAGCACCGCCTACCCCTCAACAGGCCCCACAACAATACATCCAACAGCCTCCCCTAGCCATGCTGTAGAATCCCATTCCACACCAGGGTGTGATGAACACCCAACAGGAGATTCATCCCACCCCATCATAGTTGGGATAGTATCTCAATCCAAACAATCCCATAGATCGCACTATCCTCCTCACTAGTGAGGAGGAAGTCCTTCCACAGACACGTAGTCATCAATACTATGAACCCACTGAGTCTCCTCCCATTCCCCCAGAAACAATCCCAGCACCAACGGGACACCTGTTGGTGATTCCTCGCCCTAATGCAGAAACACCTCTTTGCATCCCTCACATCCCATTGCACAGGAATGTCCACAACCCACAGGCTAGGGAAACTCATAATTATAGTTTGGTCGATGACTTAGCACAATCCCTGGCTGCCATGTTAGTCTTAGAAGTACTTCAAACTCGTCCCACTTAGCGGAAATCATTACTTTCTTCCTTGGGGGAAGTCGACCCTGCGTATAATCAACTCATCACATTTGATCTCGACAGTGGAGAACCTTGCCTCCCTGCTCTCATCGCTTTTCAAATCCCAGTAAAAATTCAGAACATTACAGTTCATCGGTGCATCATCGATGAAGGCGCATCCACATGCATTATGTCCAAGTCTGTATGGAAGAAACGTGGATCCCCTGAACTCATACCATCTGCCATTACCATAAGAGCTTATGACGGATGACCATCTTCTCCTGAAGGGCTCTTCCAAAATGTCCCTGTAGAACTTGGGGGAAAGACCATTCTCATCAACATTGAAGTTATCGATGCCCCACTCGATTACAATATCTTGTTCAGTTGTAGCTACATGTAGGCTATGAAGGAAGTTGCCTCTTCCATCTTTCAAACCATGATGTTCCCCCATAACGGGAAGATCATTACCATTGACCAAGTTTCACATTATGAGCCTAACCCTTTTGCCAACATCGATAACATTCTCCCTTTCACCCACACTAATCACAAAGCATACCCACTCATCGAAATGGGTCCCAAAATTTTCAAAGACCCATCATTGTTACAAACTTACCATGGTGCACCACTGCTCCTTCATCCTTCCAATCAGGTCTGCATTGTATCATCCAAAGGAATTGACATGGAGGATACCCTTCCTCCCAGGGAGGCTTCTATCATATATGACATCCCACTAGTCACAGAGCTCCTCCCTCACTAGCCTCCTACGAACTCGTCGACTCCACAAGTTCAAGATTTCACCTCTCCCCAAGGCCATATCCCAGTTTGGGAGATAGTTCCCCAAGCCATTACTCAAATCCCCTTCTTCTACCCTCCACCAGGCATATAGGCTTTCCAGGTAGCCACAATTCTTACCCTCCCTAATATGGTATTGGAAATTCCAATTTGGTATTTACATCCACCAAAGATGGTTCCTCAACCATCCCTTCCCCCCCAAATAGAAGGAATCCCAATGACAATTCCCATACTCACTCCCACCATACCCCCTACACCCCCACTCACTAACCTCCCTGCCACAACTGGGGGTAGGTGAAAGAAGAAGGAGCCCATAGCTCCACTCCCCCCACGTGTCCAACCTCCTTGCGCACTATGTGAGAAAGATGGACACCCAACCAACAAATTCCCATCTCTACTCGAGTTACGTAACCTAATTCAACTTAATAAAACACCATCACTGCTTGTCACTGTAGCAAGCATTGCCACTACCTCCCTTAACGCAAGTAGCAAAGGGCTACGAACCAAATTCGCTTGTGCCATATGTTCAGAATATTTCCATTATAAACACCATTGCCCAACAGTACCTCAATTTTGACAGACATTAGTCACAGTACGCCAAATATTCCAGCATGAACCCAATCCAGCTACATCATCCCTACCAAACATCATTGACATCCATTATGTCACGACTTCAGTCAATGAACTTATGAGATTCCCTTGCTCTCTATGCGAATCCTTAGATCATTTTACATACCAAAGTCCTATGATCATTGAATATAGGCAATGCCAATCGACTCTGATTCAAACCCCTGCGCCCCCTACAAAATCAATGATTGACCTTACATCATCACTAGAGATTCTTCATATCATTTATCCTAAACCAGAGGCACTCCCTATTCCTCCATGGTTCTTGGATGACTTATCCGAGGATTTACCCCCAAATTCCCCCAATTCTCCTGTTCATTTCCCTACGGAAATTTTACATCCAACTACCATCGGTTCTCCCCAGTACCTCGATATTTGGTTTATGTCAAGCGAACCATTGAAATCTCATTGCATCGTTCCCCCTGCTTCGTCATCCGCAAAGGACAACCACACAGTGACAATCACCAATATCACTCTTTTAGATCCCTTGTATTCCTACCAATTCCACTGTGACGAGGAAATACTCGAGGATTTAAACACCCCCTACTACCCATGGGATGTGCTACACCACCGAGTGCTCTTCTTTCCACATGAAGCCTTTATGCTTCCTAACCAACACCCCATATACACAGTCGAAACCAAGGATTTTATCCCATTAGGGCATATCGACTGGTTCAAGAACCCCATTCCTGCCCCTGATGCTTTTGAAGAAGGCAACATGGCCAATATTTCCCCGACCATCAAAATCGATATTTCCATAAAAAATGGAGTCGTCGAGGAAATCACCATTGGTGCCACATGCACTCCTCAAGAAATCACTGCCTATAAAGCTCTCTTCCAAGAATATCGGGATATTTTTGCCTAGTCATACACAAAGACGCCTGGTCTTGATCCCTCTATTGTCGAACATCACATAGACACATGGTCTGATATCACACCGATTCTCCAAAAAAAATGAATTCTACACCCATCCAAAGTAGCGGCCATTAAAGTCGAGATTGACAAATAACGTGCGGTTGGGTTCATCTACCCCATCGCCTATACCTCATGGGTTTCCAACCCTGTACCCGTTAACAAAAAACAGGGCACTATCTGTGTATGCACGAACTTTCGTGATGTCAATCATGCCTGTCCCAAAGACAACTTTCCAATGCTTTTCATCGATCAAATTATAGATGAATGCGTAGGCCACGAGGCTCTGTCCTTCATGGACGATTTCTCTGGTTATAATCAAATACAAATCCATCCTGTCGATCAATACAAAAACGCATTCACCACCCCTTGGGATACTTTTTCATATCGTGTCATGCCTTTTGGCTTAAAGAATGTTGGCACAACTTTCCAATGGGCTATGACATACATTTTTTACGATCTAGCTCATATCATCCTCGCATTCTTGGATGACCTCATAGTTTGATCCAAAAAATGCACCCAACATCTTGATGATTTACGGATCATCTTCCAATGGTGTCGTCAGTACAACATCCACTTGAACCCCCTCAAGTGCATATTCTGTGTCATTGTAGGGAGCCTCCTCAGATTCAACATTTCAGAAAATGGTATTATTGTGGACCCCCTAAAAGTCCAGGCCATCACAGAAATTCCACCCCCCCGAAATTTATGCCAACTCCAGAGCCTACAAGGAAAAGCTAACTTTTTATGACGATTTGTCCTAGACTATGCCACTTGAGTAGATGGTTTCCTTCGCTTACTACACTATGACATCCCATTTCACTGGGATGAACATGCCCAAAAATCATTTGACGATATTAAAGTGGCACTCTCCAACGCCCATTTAATTAGTTCACCCGACTATAATCGCGACTATATCCTCTACATCTCAGCATCAATTATCTCAATAGCAGGAGTTCTCATTCAAATTGGCGATGACAATCATGAGAATTTCATTTAGTACATTAGTAAAAACCTCTCAGGGCCACCCCTAAAGTATAATCATGAAGAGAAACTAGCCCTTGCAGTCGTCCTCGCAATCCAAAAACTGTGCCATTACATTCTGCTTCGCACAACCAAAGTCATAGCAGATTCTAACCCCATGCAATAGTTGCTCAGTCGTCAGCAAATTAACGGAAAATATGCACGATGGAACGTTATCCTCCAGGAGTACGATCTCAAATTTTCAACACCCAAGAGCAAGAAAGATCTCATCCTCACCGAACTTGTGACAACCTTCCCCTCTGATACTACCAGTACCCTCGTCAATACCGAGTTCCCCGATGAACATATTTTTTATATCACTTCGGATGATCCTTGGTACAATGACCTCCTCGTCTTCCTCCGAACCCAAAAGTTCGGTAACCACCTCTCATGAGATGATCGTCGTCGTATTCGCCACCAGTCCCCCCGCTATCTCCTCATTGGAGATATCTTATATCGGCGAGGGGTCGACACCATACTTCGTCGATGCTTGACTATTGATGAGGCCGATAGAGTCTTGAACCACTGCCATAGCGGCGCATGTGGGGGCCATTTTTTGGGGATGTACACTGCTTAGAAAATCATCTGAGATGATTATTTTTGGCCTACATTGTTTCACGATTGCATTCATGCCATGAAGTGATGTGATAAATGTCAGCTTTACGCCAACAAAGCATGAGCACCACCTGCTCTTCTCCACCCAATCATTAGTGTAGGCCCCTTTCGTAAATGGGGCATCGAATTCATGACTTGTAATCCCCCATCCAACAATGGACACAAATACATCGTTGTCACAGTGGATTAATTCACAAAATGGGCTAAATCCATGCCTACCTTCAACAACACCGCTGGCACTGCAGTGTGCTTTTTCTTTAATCATGTCATATCCTTCTTTGGAGTACCACTCCAACTAATCTCTGATCACGGGAAACATTTCGAGAATAATATTTTCGTCGAACTCTCATCCTGGTTAGGATTCTCCCATGAGTTTTCCTCACCATATTACCCTCAGTCAAACAGATAGGTCGAAGCAATTAACAAGGTCCTCAAAACCATGTTACAGTTCACAGTTAACAAACATAAGACCAATTCGCATCATATGTTATTTTTTATGCTATGGTCTTACTGTACGGCCATGAAAATGATCATTGGTTTCACACCATTTCATCTAGTCAGTAGAGTCGAGGCCACTTTTCCTATCGAGTGCGAAATCCCCACCTTACACACCGCAATTGAGCTATTACCCGACACTGCTTCAATGGAGAAACGTTTGTTGAACTTAGATTCCCTGGATGAAGATCGTCAATCTTCTTAACAGAACAATGAAGCAAACAAAAAATGGTCAAAGGCCACCTTTGATTGCCATGTCAACATTCGCTCATTTCACGAAGGCGACCTCATCCTTGCTTATGATATCGCTCACGATACCCTCGGTCATGGAAAATTCGAGTTACTATGGCATGGCCCCTATATTATCCAATGTTTCCTCACCAAAGGCACATACATCCTAGCTTCCCTTGAAGGCCTCTCTCTCAAAGAACCCGTCAACGGGCTATACTTAAAGAAATTTTACGCCTAAGAGTATCCATTCTACATTAGGTTATTTCTTTTTTATAGTGTTTTTAATCTTTTTTCCATACCTCGCGTCTAAACTATCATTGGTGTTATTGACAGATGCTTCCTCCATCGACCTACCACATCGGTTACGTCGACGGCGCTAGCCGTTGGACACAAAATCTCGCTTTGGTAGCTTAGGCCCTCTATACCCCCTCACATGAGCTGCTCCACTCTAGCGGCATATGTTCGGGTTCAACAACCTATAACCAAGCTAAGTACACTGCCATCATTGGCCTCCTCACCGATGCCAGCCATCATCGTATTCACCACCTTAGCGTCTTACTTGACTGCCAACTAGTCGTCCTCCAACTAAACAATGTGTACCGTGTCTGCGATCCTTGCCTTTTTTGCAAATACCTGCAAGTTAGACTTTTATCTCGACATTTTGATTTCATTACATTTACACATATTCCAAGACAATTGAATCAAATTACAGATAACTTAGCTAACATTATACTCAATTGGCATATATCACATCAAGATATCTCTACACACACATAAACCATCAAGAGCCTGTCATAGCATATATAGATTAGACATCATAAATAACATTAAAAAACACACATGTGAACATCACAAAGACCCCAAAATGTATACTCATAT
>ML779550.1:1335058-1348075 GCA_009831015.1 Picea engelmannii
TTTTTGGCTACTTAATAAATTAAAAAATATAGTAATATATTATACTATTAATTGAACCAATTTCACTATTAATATATTAATAAAACCAATTGAATTATTAATACATTACACTATTAATATATATTAATCTATTAAACCAATTTTAAATTTGAAAAAATAAATTTATAAAATATAATAAAAGTGGAGAAATAAAAATTACTTAAACATTACAAATTTATCTTGAAATTATAAATCTATCTTAATCTAATTATTTTTTAAATTATTTTAACTAAATAAATTTAAAAATATATTTTGAAAAAAATTGTGAAACATCTAAATAATAAAACATCCCTATAAAATATAGGAGCAAAGTGAAAGAAGTGAAACAAATTTGAAAAACACTACCCATACCACAAAGTTGAAAAGCACCACTGGGTGAAATGAAGTTCGCTCGACCACTCATGATCACACTCTCTTAATATGCAAACTTAGATGCCATCATTCTTAATATT
Source organism: Picea engelmannii (assembly GCA_009831015.1). NCBI lineage: Eukaryota > Viridiplantae > Streptophyta > Pinopsida > Pinales > Pinaceae > Picea > Picea engelmannii. Next base: position 1,335,550 of record ML779550.1, read on the forward strand.
AGCCAAAGTGGGTGATTGGCATAATTTGGACTCCATTTTTTGATTGGAGTACAGATTTTTGTGTTGGAGTACACATTTATGGAGTACACTTTTCTGTACTTATTTAATACTTCAAAGATATATATTTTAGACAATAATTTATACATTAATCAATTCTAAAATAAGAAATATCATTTACTTTTATATATTAATGAATTCTAAAATCAGAAGCATCATTTATTATTATTATTATTATATATATATATATATATATATATATATATATATATATAAAATACCAAAAATGTAGTACAATGAAAGCTTATTAAACGATACTATATTGAATATTAAATGAAATTATAACAATACGAATTAACCTAAACATAAAAAGAATCAAACGAACCCAAAGCATAGCATTTCATATTAATGCAATGCATTGCATGTCATTTCTAGCCTATCATAAATTACAAACGACCCATTCAACATGCACATCCCACATTCCGCCAGCCTGGCATAATCTCTCATTTTCAAATAATCTTTGTTTTTCAAGATCCGGCCATGACAGAATGGTAGTAGATAATATATTTATCAATGCATTAACTTAAAAATATATTGTGTTTTAAAAACTGATGTATCCGTAACCATTTAAAAAACCTAAAAATATATTGTGTTTTAAAAACTGATGTAACCGTAACCATTTAAAAAACCTAAGAGAAAACTTGGGATCATGGCTTGATTTTAGTAAAGAAATTCTCTTGATCATGGCTCACAACCAAATTGTTTAAAATATACTTCATGAATTCATTGAGTTCCGCTTTCAGATCCCGACATCAAATAAGCACATGCAATCTCCACCTATATATTATTAATGCTACAAAACAAACTGAATGGAACCTGCATATTATTAATTCTTACCTATTTGAACCTGGAATATCTCCAGGTTTTTGTGTTGGAGTACAAGTTTTTGTGCTTATTTAATACTTCAAAGATATATATTTAAGACAATAATCTATACATTAATCAATTCTAAAGTGGAAAGCATCATTTATTTATTTTTTTATATATATGCATCATTTACTTATATATGCATAAAATATCAGAAATGTAGTACAATCAGAAATGTAGTACAATGAAAGCTTATTAAAGGATACCATATTGAATATTAAATGAAATTATAGCATTACGAATTAACCCAAACATAAAATGAATACCATAAATGGTCCTCCAATTTGTGAAAGGAACTTGGAAGAATTTCCAAATTACCGCAATAAGAAAGATCAATGTGTTCCAAGTTTGTTAGATCACCCAAGGACTCTGGTAAATGTCTCAACAAAAGACAAAATTCTCCCCCACGAGTGACCACAATCCGTTCCAGGTGCTTTAGCTGCCCGATGGACTCTAGAATATTCTGGAGGGGAGCATAAATATCTAACCCCCGTCATGTGTTTCCATTATTTTCGTTGTACTGCACTTGAATTCCCCATCGCTAGGCTTCCCGTCCCAAAATTAAAAAGGAAAAATGGTAAGAACCAACCAAAATTTGAAACAAAAATTAATCGCAGGATGTACACTCTAAGATTGCAGAAGTGTGAACGCATAAAACGTGTTCACACTTCTGCAATAATGTATCAATATACAGTCGCTAGTGTGAACGCATAATGTATCAAGATTCATAAAACGCGAGTTCACAGCCAGGGATTCGATTAAGGGAGGAATTGATTCAGAAATGGTGAGCGGAATGGAGGTAACATTTAGTACATATAATTGAACCTGACATAATGTACATTTCAATAAAGAAATAAAGAATGCACAGCCGCAAGGGATTTCAAGAAATAAAAAATGCAAGGCAAGGGTTATATGGTTCGGAAAACAAAGGTATAATTTGTTGAGTACATACCTATTCCAGAAAAAGCCGTCGAGTTAGATAATCAAATGCTCGTGTAAGACTGATGTTTCCGCCTTTGAGATGAGCGTGGAGATACTGAAGAGACCTGCACATATACATTAGGAAAACATTAGCGTGCAAACGGTTGTGTGTAACATGCATGCGGCTGTCAATAAATTTTAATCATTGTAATTCTTACATATGGATGATCCTCACTGTAATACCGACTGCTTTGGCCATAATGTTTGAGCACAGATCACACTGTAATTCTTTACTGTAATCCTTCTTTTCGCTGCATGCAGCAGAGTGTAAATAAAAAACTTCAATTCGCAAACGTGTAATTCTTTACTGTAATCTTTCTTTTCGCTGCATGCGACTGAGTCTAAATAAAAAACTTCGCTCAGAGAATGCGTATAGGTCACTCAGAGAATGTGTGGCGGTTCAAGTCGCGCGTGCATGTGGCTGTCTATTAAACGCCCTTCCCCGTGCGTGGATGCATGCAGCTCTGTGTAATGCGTGGAGGTCGTGGCATTCATACATATTAATCACTGAACGTGTCAATTATACATGCGCACAGTAATTTTTTAAGTATTCTTAGGTAAATGTAAAAAAGTAAACATGTTAACGGATGTCTTTATAAATGCAAGGAAGTTATGAGCAATAAATCTGGTTCATTGATTTTTGAGGACGACTAAGAATATGCCAGCATGTTGAATGCATATCCATCAGATTAGGGTTTAAAGTTAAATAAGGTTAAAAGATCATTAATTCTTCCCATTGCCAAAAGGTATACATCGGCGTAATTATAAAGACATCCGTTTATGTGTTTACTTTTTTACATTTACCTAATCATATTTAAAAATTACTTTGATAGCTAACTGATTGCCACGTATGTAATTAAGAGAAATTAAAATATTAACACCAGATAAATGAAGAGCAACCATTTATTTGTTCTAGTTTATTTACTTATATTTCTTTTAATGTAATTTGGTTTTTTCAGTATATTTAAGTTATTTTATTTAAATTGTTTTTGGTTCTATCGTCCCACTTACCAAGTATCAATTGGACTATGACTAGCACAGCCGACTCGCGGCTGGAGAACGCCAAAAGGGTTCCATTTCGACACAAGAGAAAGCAGACTCCAACACAGAACGCACATAAACAACACGACAGAAATTATAAATTTCAAAGGAATGCAGCATGACCGCAACCGCTCTCAATTGAATCACGTCGAAGGCAGAACGTGACTAGAGTTGCTGGTTATCGTTTTTAGAGAAGCCAGATCAAAGGTGGGAAGAACCACTGAAGTAGATTTGTTAATTTTGCTTCTACGCGACAGGGAGACCACCTTCCCTCTATGTTCAAAATAGCGTAATTGATTCGAGGGCCCAGGAAAGCCGTGGCGTTTAAATCAGCACGTTCGAGCATTCATCCATTCGTTTTCCCTACTCATCCATCTACAGACTGGAGGTTGAAACGCTTCAGTTCACATCCACGCGGTCAAAAACATTCGCACTGGTAAAAAAAAAATGACTGCGCATAAAACTTTTTAATTGGCATCCAATGCCCACGCGGCCATACCTATCCGTCCAGTAACAATAATTTAGAAAATCGCGGCCAGCTTAACATATTATTTGTTAATTACTGAACGTGGCAATTATTTGTTAATTTATCAAAATCTCATCCATTGATTAGAGAGGACGAAGAAGAATATGCCAGCATCTTCAATTTCCAACCCTAAGATTGAAATTTATGATTAAAAGATCATTAATTGTGCCCATTATCAATAGGTGTACCCCTTTCGACGTAAATATCAATTGAACTATGAATAGAGCCCCGTGGGTGCATACTGCTCCACCTTCTCGAACAACTCCGCATTCTTCTCCACCTTTTCAAACAACTGTGTATGCGGCTCCACTTTCTTTAACAGCTATGCGTCCAGCACCCTAGATCATTGAATGGAGAGCCTTCAGCTTCACATTTTTACCAAAGCCTGAGTGACCATTTTTAACTATTGTGTGTGCCCATTAATGCTACCATAGTAATTCTCGGTTTCAATTAACCCTGTGGATGCCGGAGTGGTGCTGCTAGATGCCCAGTTTGGTTGGGTTGGCATGCTAATACTGGGTGCAGTGAACGTAATTTCGTGTGCCCTTAATGTAACGCTTATTTACAGGATGCATATGCTTTTACACATTTTGCCAGAGATTGCGCACGCCCATTGGAATAGGAGAAAGAGCAGGCACTGCTTTCTGCTATCAACTAAGTTTTTATTTTCTGTTTATGTTGTATGTTTAATTTACTTAAGTGATTAACAGAAATTAAATATTAACATCAGATAAAATGCAACCATTTATTTGTTAATCAATGATAAAATTTAATATATTTTTTTAACAATTTATTTCATCTTATCAGCCTTTAGGCGTTCACCAACAGCTAATATGCTACTGTGCTAGTTATAATATATTTATTTGAAGTTAAAATGATAGGGAAAAGATTTATAATTTTCCAAAAACATGTACATAATTTTCATTTTTAACTAATTCTAAGTTTCCCTCTTCATATAATACTTCATATAAACATCGCCGCCTGGGATGGAGATTGACCGTCCACCAGATGCAGTCATCAGCCTCTCTCTGCCTTCCATATACACACAGTAGAATGCTTTCACGGAAACGCTGCTGTCAATGTAAGTTACAAAAAACACAAGTTAGAAAACTGCATCTTAAAGCCAGTATGAACAATGAGAAGAAATGTAATTGCTATCCAACAACTGAAATTCGAATTTCCAATTTCTAATGATGAGAAGAGAAGAGAATTGAGGGAAGAAATTACTGCTTTTCAATACTTAACTGGGGGAAGTAATTTTCGTTGAGCACGCAACTCAATGCCCTGCTTAATATTAGTCTTATTATTTTGGTGATAAGGCATCTAAGGAGAATATGGAAAGAGCCAACCCAGGGAGGAAACCTCTGCTGAAAAGCATCATGAAGTATAATACGCGTTATCTACTGTAATGGATACGCGATAAGCCAATAGACAGATTCATTTCAATCCTATTGATGTGTGTAGACTATGGCATTTTGAATTTGCCACTATATAAATCTCATCTAATCTAGGATGCTGCAGTAGTTACCTTGATTCTGTAGAAGGAGACCTTTGAGACACTCTTTTGATTATATATAAATTAGCCTCTCCTTACTTCCTCCCTTTGGTCTGGTACCTTACTGTAATTCCCTATCATAGGTAGATCAATATATAGGGTCTATGGCCATCAGACTTTAGGTTTTTCTGGGTATATTTTTAGATTTTGTTTAAAATTTGGTTAGAAATTCTTGGAATGGATATATTTTTAGGTTTTGTTTAAAATTTGGTTAGAAAATCTTGGAACGGTAAATTTTGGTAGTTGAGTTTATATTAAGTGTTTCCGGATTTTTAATATATTCAATTTTCTGAATTCGAATTGTCCATCCTCACTTCGGCCGGATAACCAGGAGATCAATTCGGGCTGATGGTCGTCGATCTTGTTTCGATATTGATGGAATAGAAATTGATTATATATAGATTTTATCTAGAAAGATCGAGTAAGTTTGATTTCATACTATATTATGGATCAGGGGTAGGTTATGGAGTGTGCTGGGTTGAGGGATTAACAGGAGAAACTTTCGAGATTATAATGGAAGTGTACCAGAATATCCAGCACCGTTTGGGGAACTTTATGGTAATTGTGCTATGGATTTTGAGCACATTGTCATGGGACGCAGCAGCACAGTTGGTGACGCCGGGAAATTGGACTCTTCTCATATAGAACGCCGGAGTGTGTGCACATGATTGCGATTTATTACGTTGAAAGGCGTACACCTATTGATAATGGGTACATTTAATAGATTTTTAGTTTTTAATACATTTTCTATGGACGAAATTAAATATGCCTAGAATATTCTTAGTCGTCACACTAAATGAATGGCTCTGATTTCATCTTAGTCGTCACACTAAATGAATGGCTCTGATTTCATCCATTAACTTCCGAGCTGTTAAAAAGACATCGGTTTATATGTTTACTTTTTTACATTTACCTAATCGTGTTTAAAAATTATTGTGTTCACTAACTTATTGCCACGTCTACCTAATTAAAAAAATATTAAGATATTAGACTTTTCATGTTTTGATGGCCGCGTTTCTGTACTAACATCACCAGCAGTCGCCAGTCGTTTGTGCATGCTTGCGTTTTTGCTGCTTTTCGGCGTTCGTGAGTTAGCGGCTGTGCTAGTTATGCCGAAAGGCGTACACCTATTGACAATGGGCACATTTAATGATCTTTTAACCTTATTTAACCTTAAACCCTAATCTGATGGCTATGCATTGAAGATGCTGGCATATTCTTAGTCGTCCTCCAAAATCAATGGGTCAGATTTATTGTTCATAACTTTCTTGCATTTATCAATGCTTCCCTTAACCTGTTTACTTTTTAACATTTACCTAATCATATTAAAAAATTACTAGAACACTATATGATTGCCACTTTTAAATGACTAACCTTTGGAATTACCACGTTCAGATTTCTCAATTGTCCTGGCGTTTCATTCTCTGTCCACGCGTTTCATTTTTCTGTTGGCTTTCCTCAGCTGTCCGCGCGTTTCAGCTGCCCGCGCGTTTCATTTTTTTGCTGGCTTTCAGGAATCTTGGCCGGCGATTCGAACTATACTTTTGTTAGAGGGCTGCGACGCGTCTATACTTTTGGATTACAGGGCTGTGACAACGCCGTTTGGTATTGCATTGGGAATTGGGATGTCCTCGGCTTACGACGAAAACAGTCCCACGGCACTGATTGTTGAAGGAGTATTTAATGCGGGGTCTTCTGGAAGTCTGATATACATGGCTCTGGTGGATCTTCTTGCTGCCGATTTTATCAACTCGTCTCGGATGTGAAAGAATGGAACGCTTCAACTGTGCTCATACGTCGCTCTCTTGTTAGGGATAGGGGCCATGTCTTTGATCGCCAAATGGGCTTGAAATTTCAACAGAATCTCATGCATTTCCTTTCTGCATGCATTTCCTTGAATTTGTGGCAATGGCAATGGATTCAATTTTTTATCGGAGTTACATTCTCAATGGATGGACACCGACATTTGAATAAAGTAGGCGTACACTTATTTAGTTTTCGGTTCTGAATTTGGCTTCCTTTTTGTCACTGTAATCACGTTCACGTGAAGTCTGTTATCTTATTGTGATTTTACACCACGAAAGCTCTCAAAAGAGCCCCAATGATCTCCTCGGATCTAATCTCGTGGAGAGCTTAAAGATTTTGCATTATCAAATGTATTAAATACTAGCACAGCCGCTAACTCTGTGCTAACTCGCGGCTGAGAACGCCGAAAGGTAGCGGCTGAGAACGCGTGTCCCCAATAAAATGTGTTTTCAGCCGCTACCTTTCGGCGTTTTCAGCCGCGAGTTAGCGGCTGTGCTAGTCTTAACACCGTCATCATTTTCGACAGGACCAACTTTGGTGCTTCGCAGCCGATGCTTGACAAGGGTCGATGCCGTAACAATACGCGGGATCTTGCTCTCACGCACGACTGTTGGGCCCATTCCATCGAATACAACGCAGTCACCAACACGATCAGGCCTCTCACGATTTTCACCGACCCGTTTTGTTCATCCGGTGCCTTCGCCGCCAACGGGACGCTAGTTCAGACGGGTGGTTGGAGGGACGGGGCGAGGGTAATCCGCAACTTCGTCCCCTGCTCGAATGGGGTTTGTGACTGGAATGAATCGCAGTCTCCCAATCTCGCCGGCAACCGATGGTACGCCTCCAACCACATCCTTCCTGACAATCGCATCATTGTCGTGGGAGGCACCCGCGAATTCACCTACGAATTCGTTCCGAAAAACCCCGGTGAGGGATCCTTCAGACTGCCTTTTCTATCTGAGACACGAACCAGCGCGAAGGTGGAGAACAATCTGTACCCATTTCTTCACCTGTGCTCAGACGGGAACTTGTTCATCTTCGCCAACAGGGACTCCATTCTTCTGGACTACAAGAACAACGTGGTGGTAAAGAGGTATCCGAAGATACCGGGGGCGGCCCTAGAAACTACCCTTCCACAGGGTCTTCTGTCATGCTTCCACTCTCCGCCTCCGACAGTTTTAAGAAGGTCGAAGTCCTCATCTGCGGGGGATGCCCCAACAACGGTTTCGCTCTAGCAAAAGCAGGTAAGTTCATCGACGCCCTTCAGAATTGCGGGAGAATGGTGATAACGGATGCGAATCCTGTGTGGAGCATGGAGRACATGACTAGGCCCAGGACCATGGGTGACATGCTACTTCTCCCAAACGGAGAAGTGATCATCATCAACGGCGCCCAGAAAGGCGTSGCCGGGTGGAACTTKTCCACCACTCCCGTCTTCTCCCCTTTACTCTACCGACCCAATGCCCCTCTTGGCGCCCGTTTCTTCGAKCTGGCAGCYWCCAGTATTGCCAGAATGTACCACTCCRCCGCAAATCTATTGGCCGACGCAAGAGTTCTGGTGGGCGGATCCAACCCCYACTTGGGTTACGTCTTAAACGGAACGGCCTACCCGACAGAGCTCCGGCTGGAAAGCTTCAGCCCTTACTACCTGGACCCAGTTTACTCTATTTTCCGGCCAAGTATAACCTCCGTCTCCTCCACTTCCATCAGCTACGGCGCCGCCTTCAATATTGTATTCTCTGTGGCTGCCACTCTGAACTCTACCAGCGTTGTCCAAGTGAACATCTACGCTCCGTCTTTCACCACCCACAGTTATTCCATGAACCAAAGGTTGCTGACCCTCGCAGCTTCCACGCCAACTCTCCTCCCCAACTCCAGGAACGTTTACTCATTGACCGTGACAGCCCCTCCCAGCGGAGTGGCCGCACCGCCTGGATACTACATGATGTTTGTTGTCAATGGGGTAATTCCCAGCGACGCCCAATTGGTTCAATTCGGAGCAGCTTAATAACCTCAAGCGGAACGTCATTGTTTATTACCCCGAATGTCATTGTTTATTAAGCCGATAGTTCTACACCTATTGACAATTTCCAGATTTAATTCTCTTTAAATCACAAAGATGGTTTGTATCGTTAAGATTTAATATTTTTGTACGGTTAAGATTTTTTTTTTTTTTTCTCTATATTGTTAAAACATAATAGGTAGTCATTTATTAGTAGGTTAAGATTTTATGGATTATTTTTCTTGTATATCAAAACATGACAGTTGCTCATTACCAAAATTTATTAGTAAAATTAACTGATACTTATTTTAAGGTACCTAGGTTTTTGACTTTTTCTATTATTTGCTAAGACTAAATTTTTTTTATCACAAAAATGGTTTGTATATATTATTATATATTATTTAATATATTTTATGAATATTCTTTTCACAAGAAGGTTTTTGACTTTTTCTATTATTTGCTAAGATTAAATTTTTTTTTATCACAAAAATGTTTTATATATATTATTATATATTATTTAATATATTTTATGAATATTCTTTTCACAAGAAATTGAAGATTAAAATTTAATTTTTTAATGGCAAAGATGATTTATATAGGTACAATTTAATATAGGATAACCATTTATTAATTTTTGAAAGATAGAAAATGACGTTTATATTAACCACTTCTAATAATGTAATTGAACTAGTTTTATTGTAATAACAAAGTAGTAAAAAACTTGAATTTAAAATTGAATCCAACCAAAATTAATTATAATATTTTTAACTGACAGAAATTTTTTAATTTTATGTAATTTAACAAATATTCATTAAAAAAATAAAATCAACTAAAAATATAAAATTAAAAAAATATAATACCAAGTATATATATATATGAACCAACAAGTATATATTTATAAACTAGGTTTAAAAATATTATAATAAAACGTTCATATCTTGAAATATTTTTAACTTATTTTCCTGTCTACACAATACATTATTAAAATGCATATACATCTACATCATGTTTAATTATTATTTTCCTTTTTTATTGTGGAGAGTTACGTTGGTTTTCTAGAAAATGAGACTTGAATCAAGCTCATGGACAAATAGTAATGATATATTTGTAATTTATTTGGTTTTATAGATGACCCTTGGTGTATGAGACCCCCTTGTTTGCTCGGTTATGTAGACAAGGCCATCCCTATGAATGTTTGTTGAATAGGTACCTGGTACAGTAATTTATTTGGTTTCATAGATGACCCTTGGTGTATGAGACCCCCTTGCTTGTGGGACAAGGGACCGCCGACTAGTAAAGTCTATGGAGGTATACATACCCTACCCCCCCTGGATTTAAACTTGTGACCTCTTAAGAGGAAACACATGTTCTTAACCATTAGGCCCACTCAGACTGTATAACAATAATAGAATAACACTGTGATTCAAAAAGGAAACATCCATGGGGTAATGAAAATTGGTTATCTTATTGTTCAAGGGAGAATTACAACAAGATTACAACCATTTCGTCACACTCATATGATTTTCCTCTTATGGGCTTACATAGATATATAACATCTCTCTAACAATTACACAAAACTGATCAAATTAATGTGCACCTATACATATTCTATTTTTAGATGATTTGTTCCAACTCAAGGAAGAAATAATAGGATCCAAAACATATGCCCATATCCAATCCTTGGGAAATTAGTTGGCACGTTTCAACAATCTCCACCTTCACAACAATTTACCTGATATATCTTGCCCAAATTTATTCATCACCTTTCCTACAAGCTAACAGAATCTAAACACCACCGCAAATTCTCTAACAATACTGGTTTTGTGAACATGTCTGCACAATTTTTTGTGTATAGACCTTTCAAGAGCCAATCCACCTTCTTTAATAACCTGTCTTATAAAATGGTATTTATTAGGATAATTCTTTGTCTTACTATGAGAAGCTGACTTTTTAGCCAAATGAATAACACTTTGACTATCGAAGAATAGTTTCACCTTGTCGTGCATCTTTCTAATGTACCAAACAAACCTTTTAACCAAATTGCCTCCTTGCAAGCAAGTGAAGCAACTATATATTCTTCCTTCGTAGTGAATAAAGAAAAAATGTTTTGAATATTTGACATCCAACTAACATGTCCTTCTACAAGAGTAAAGACATATCCTGAAGTGGATCTTCTTTTCTCCAAGTAACCTACACAATCTAAATTCACATAACCATAGACTAAATCACTGAAACCATTATAGGTGATACAATATTTACTTGTGCCCCTAAGATACTGAAGTACCCATTTCACTGTTTTCCAATGCTCTTTACCTGAATTTTCCATGTATCTACTGACAACACGAACTACATGTGAAATGTATGCCCTAGTACTTACCATTGCATACATTAAACTTCTTACTGCATTAGCATATGGTACACAATACATATCATCATTTTCTTCATAATTACTAGGACATAAACTTGAAGAAAGATTGAAATGGGAAGCCAAAGGAATTTTTATTGGTTTCACATTATTCATACCGAATCTCATACGTATTTTCTCCACACTTCTATTTTGATCACCAAAACTTACAATTTTTCTTGTCTCTGTATATCTCCATTCCTAAGATTTGTTTTTTTTCTCCTAGATCCTTCATATCATGTTTCCTAGCTAATTGAGCCTTCAATGTGTTGATTTCAACCATGATTTTTCTTTCTACAAGCATATCGTCAACATATAAAACCAACATAATGAATATGCCATTTTCCAATTTTTTGAAGTAAACACAATGATCATACTAACTTCTCGTAAAATTTTGTCTCACCATGAGAGAATCAAACTTCTTGTACCATTTCCTAGGAGACTACTTCAGGCCATACAATGACTTCTTGAGTTTGAAAACAAACCTTTTATTGCGATCTTGAACAAACCCTGTTGGTTGTTCCATATACATTTCCTCATCCAAATCACCATGTAAATTTTTTGTTTTAATATCTAGATGCTCTAACTCCAGATGAGTTAAAGAAACTAATGTTAACACAACAAGAATTAAAACAAGATTAACAATTGGTGAAAAAATTTCATGGAAATCAATACCTTGTTTTTGAGAATACCCTTTTTCTACCAGTCTTGCTTTGTACTTTACAACTTTATTATCGACACCTTTATTCAATTTGTAAATCCACTTACAACCGACAACCTTTTTGTCCTTTGGAAGTTATACCAGGTCTGTCACATACCCACTACCTCAATCAAATATATGTTTTTCTTTTTTTCTTTTTTTCTGGTCTTCTGCGTAATTAGAGCCCCCGAATTACCTACGAAGGCCTAGCGCAAGCTAGCTCTTTCTCTCTCCCCGTTCCCATGTGGTCGCGGGTCATGGTCATAGTTCAAATAATTGCGGTGCCTCTTTGTATTTCATGCCTCGACGCTACAGGGGTGTTGACTCGTTCGACTCTGCAACCACTGAACCTCGACAGGGCTAGCGTCCGGCCAATAGGGACGAATCCCAACAGGGCTAGAGAACAACCAATGAGGACAGGCCCCGTCGCATGGTTAAGTGGAATACAGGTGGCAAAGGGAGGGAAAGTGCGACATGGTAGTCGATAGGATAGGAGGGGGCCCCACTTCACACGCCACACTATTTTGGACCCCCCCCCCCATTAAAGGCAGAATGGCAAGGGGGGTCTGGAATTCACCTGGGCACCG
>ML779550.1:1354429-1374133 GCA_009831015.1 Picea engelmannii
AGTGCAAGAATATACTGATGGATTTAGAAAAATGGCATTAATGTTAGACATTCCTTTGCAAACACAAGAAACACTTATGAAGTATATAGGTGGTTTGCCTGCGCATATTAGAAACAATGTTTTCATGTTTGGACCCACTAACCTTGATGAGGTTTCTGTTCAAGCTACATATATTGAAGCAGGGAAAGCAGGCGTGTCAGGGGAATCGTCGTTTTCAAAGAAAGATGATAAGAGGAAAAGGCATGGTAATGGCAAGAATGCAAATACCGTGACAAAGAAGGAAGGAAATCCCTCTTGCAAGCATTGCAAGAAAGAGGGACATGATGAGGACAAATGTTGGCAGTTGCATCCTGAAAAGAGGCCAAAGTGGTTCAAAGGAAAGAAGGGAACACAAACAGCAACAACAACGACATCAAAGCCTACAGACTTGGGATCAGATTCAGGTAATGAATCTAAGATTTCATTGGTTGGTATGACAGGTAAATTTGGTGAAGAGATTGATTGTAGAAGCAAGTTGTTTCATATAAGAGTAATCATGCAACACACTAATATAAACACATTAATCGACAGTGGATCTCAATCTAATCTAATCTCAGAAGAATTGGTTAAGAAGTTGGATTAAAAACACAAACACATCATAAGCCTTACACACTTAAATGGATAAGCAATCATCATCAGATGCACATAACAAAGCAGTGCACAATCAAATTTTCAATTTCAGATAAGTATGTGGATGAAGTAACTTGTGATGTAGTGTCGTTAAAAGAATGTGGCATGGTCTTAGGTAGTCCATACTTGTATGATCATAAGGCAATCTTCTACAGAACAAAGAATCAATATCAATTCACTAAAGAAGGTCGTGATTATGTGGTACATGCTCATCATGTTAAAGAAAGTAAAACACTTCAAACAATGGAACAGTTAATGAAGGCAGTGCAAATAAGAAACAAACCACTAATTGTTTCAAATGAAGTAATAGATCTTAAGCAAGAACAAGATATGGTTGTTGAATGGAAAATCAATCATAAATTGCTTCAAGATAAACTCATGTCATGCAAATACTTCAAGTATATCAGTTCATTTGCAGTGGTCTTTCTGATGTTATCATTAGCAATGTTTTCTACATGGATGATAGTGGCTTCAGTAATATGTAACAGGGTTGCAATGGCTAACAATGTACTTTCAATTGTCATAATTGTATTACAACTGATCTTGATGAGACAGGTGCACAGGACAGAGTTCAGAGACAGAGGACAAGTCGGGTGGCCTATCCCGAGTTTGTTGACTAGTCAGTAACCTTTTGGGGACCAAAAGGTCTTTTTGTGGGGAGGTGTGATCCGAAATCGGATCCAGAAGCCTGATAGGGCTTGAAAAATGATAAAAAAAATGAAAGTGCTCGGAATGCAACGAAACCTGTTCCATTGCGTCCGTCTCGTCTTCCTGATTCCGATGGTATATTTACTTTGTCAAACAAAGTCCGTATGGAGAAGATATCACGTTCTGTCCAAAAAAGTCAAACAGGGAAAAAAGGGGATGACTGTACAGTCCGTACAGTCCACGTGGCATGTCCGTACAGATGACGTGGCAGACTGGGATGACGACACATGGCAGCACCAGGAGGTGACACGTGTCAGGAGGATTTTGCCGTTTGGAGGTACAGTTGGACCAGTACAGAGGTGACACATGTCACCACTGACAAGGTGACACGTGGCCGGCTGACGTCAGCGGATGACGTGGCAGACTGACAAGGCGTATGGCAGGCTGACGCAGCAGGTCGACGTGGCAGTACGGCAGATGACTCGGCAGTTTGACGTGGACCAATCGCCGGTTGACACGTGTCATGATACGGTTGGTTGGTAAGGGTGCCACGTGGCCCAGTCACGGGCTGCCACGTGGCACCCCATTATTGGTTGTTGGTTTCAATGTTAAAATTTTGGTTGGCATGCACGGGGATCGAACCGGTGACCTATCCTCCGGTAACGAACTAGAATAGTCGGGCTAACCAGTTGTCCGTTGGATGATTATTGTTATACGAACAACACACTTTGTATTTAACGTGGGTCAACGGTTCAAACGGGCAGAAAAAGGGCCAGGGCTTAGCCCCAGCCCTCGGTCCAACAGTCAATACATACGACCAAACCCGGAGCTGAAACCAACGAACGCGCGGGAGTTTTGGTCGGGCCATTACCACCACGCCATGTAACCATAGCCAGGGGACCCGGGGCCTATTGCTATTTTGGGCGCAGGGAGTTAAAACTTAAGCCACGGTCCCGTGTAACACGCCACAAGACCAGGGGCCGATCCGACGAGGGCGCGGGCGCATAGCGCGCAAGGATGAGGTGGTTAGCGTTGGGTCCTATGGGTGCGCCAAGGAACCAGGAGCCGGGGCCAATATGAAGGGGCCAACGCGTAAGGCGCGTGGCTACATGGGCCTATTTATATGACCAGGGGCGCGCCTATCGGGGGTTGCGCCGGATTTTTGATTATTTTGGGGTTTTAACCTATAGTTTTGGGTTTTTTGTTGTAACAATGCCTATTTTAAGCTGATTCCTTCCATTTTGGGGGGATATTGGGCATTTTTGGAGGCCAGATTCTTGGAGGAAGTTGGGGATTAGAAACCAACTCCAAGGCTATATAAACCAGGCATGTTTGAGGCCAAACACAGTCATTCAGAGAAGAGTTATGCTGAAAAAAAGCCAAGCCAAAGTCAGTTTGATGCAGGGAAGCCTTTGAGGTGGAGACGTTGTCGGATCGTTTCTGGGAGCTTGGAGCATCAGTTTTGCATGTTGTTTTCTTTGCAGGGTTCTAGAGATTTGGGAGAACAAGACCATATCAGTCTTGTAGCCATTTGGCATTGCAGAGATGTAATTTTGAGCACTTGAGCAGAAATAAAGAAGCCTCCCCCACAGAGAAAAGGCCCGGAGACGTAGGCAAACGTTGTGCCGAACTCCGTTATCAACATGCGTTTTTATGGTTTGCTGTCTATTATTTTTTTCAGATCTGCATATGTGTATTTGAATGATATAATTCCTCTTCTTTCCTCATTCTTTCACTAAATTCTCAAATGGTTAATTAATACATGCAAGATTAAAACTCAACCATAGTCATTTAAAAGATCATACGGATCAATGTGTTTGATTTCAAAATCAAATTTGCTAAGGAGGGCCATCCATCTAGCTTGTCTAGCATTGAGATTTGGTTGATCAAACAAATACCGCAATCCACAGTGATCTGTCATAAGTACAAATTTCCTTCCCAGGAGGTAATGCCTCCACATTTTCAAGGCATGCACTATGGTAGCCAGTTCTAGATCATGAGTCACATAGTTGACTTCATGTTCATTCAATTTTCGGGATTCATAGCAGATCACACTTCCTTCCTGCATAAGGACTCCTCCGAGCCCTGACTTACAGGCATCTGTGCACACAAGGAAGTCAGCTTCTGGGTCAACGATTTTCGACATGGGTGCATGGGTTAGTAGATGTTTCAAGGTTTGAAATTTTTCTTCACATTGTTGTGTCCACATGAATTTTGTCCCCTTCTTCTGGAGGGCAGTGATTGGACAACCAATCTTGGAGAATCATTTTATAAATATCCTATAGTATCCCGCCAATCCCATAAAGGATCTGATGTTTGAAACATCCTTTAGGGTAGGCCATTCCATGATAGACCTGATCTTGTCAGGATCTACTGCTACCCCTTCCTCGGACAGAACATGTTCCAAGTAATGTATTTGCTTATGAAAGAAGTCACATTTGCTGAATTTAGCATAGAGTTGATGCTCTCTTAGCACTTGAAGCACAATTCTAAGATGATCTTCATGTTCTTATCTATTCTTAGAGTAGATTAATATGTCATCAATAAAAACTAGTACAAATTTATCTAAAAATTTACTGAGCACATTGTTCATTAAGAACATGAAAGTGGCAGGGGCATTGGTTAACCCAAATGGCACTACCACAAAATCATAGTGACCATACCGTGTCCGGAAATTGGTTTTATGGATGTCTTCACCCTTGATTCAGACTTGATGGTATCCCGACCTCAAGTCAATCTTTGAGAAAATAGACACACCTCCCAACTGATCGAATAGATCATCGATCCTGTGCAAGGGGTACTTGTTCTTTATGGTTACTTTATTAAGTTGTCTATAATCTATGCACAGTCTAAGGGTGCCATCCTTATTTTTCACAAAAACAACTGGTGCTCCCCATGGGGACATGCTGGTTCAAATATAACCCTTATCCATCATTTCCTTCAATTGTAATTTGAGTTCCACTAACTCAGGTGTTCTCATACGGTAGGGTGTCCTAGACACCGACACCACTCCTGGTGTGATCTCTATCGAGAAGTCAATGTCTCTTCTCGGAGGTAGACCCGGTACCTCTTCCGGAAACACATCTCTATATTCTCTCAGGATAGGGTGATCATTAGGTCTTGGTTTAGCACCTTCGATTGTTTTCAACACCTGTATTGCATATAGGGGACATCCCTTTCGACAATACTTTCTCATTTGCAGGGCTGATATTTGCCTCACCGAGACCAGTTTTCGGATCCCTTGGATGGTTATCCTTTTTCCTTATTTTCTCAGACAATATAAGGTTTTATGGTAACAGTCCAATTTGGCTTTATGGGCGGCCAGCCAGTCCATACTAATCAACAGATCGTATGATCCCAGGGGTAATACGTTAAGGGTTGCTTGGGTGGGGAATTCACCCAACATTAACTGGAAGGCTGATATGACCACTGCTACCCTTCTTTTAGTGCCAGTGGCTAACTGTACCAACCATGGCTTGGTTTGTTTTTTTGGTTGTAGCTTACACTTATCCATAGTCTTAGGGGATATATAACTAAAATTTGAACCAGGGTCAATCAAAACAGACACCAGATGGTTGAAAATCATACATTCTATTCCCACCACTGAAGCTTGGTGGTCAGCTTGGTTATTATCCAATGCTGCATAAATCTGCGGCACACTCCTTGCCACATCATTGACTGTGGGAGCTTCCTGAATGTTATAAACTTTTCGACTNTCTTTGGGTTATTAGTCTTCACTGGTATAGGTCCAGAAGTTTTACTTCCGTCCACCAAGGGAAAGTTCTGCTGTAGTACACTCCGAGCTGGAAAGTTCATTATGGGGTTCTTTTTGTAGTTCTTAAATCCTGAGGATTTGATCCCCTTTTTTCTGAAATATCGAACCACTCTTTTGTTTCCAGTCTCCACGAGACTTTGCTCGATGTCCATATTGTTCATGACAATATGTTTCTTTTCGAATAGTGTCTTCTAAGGTCTTTGGATCGTCGAATTCGATTTGGTTCCGGTATTCCTATGACCAACCGATGTCTCACCTTCTTGGGTTTCCATACCTGGGCCACTTTTTTATTCACCATTTCCTTCAAGCGCATTCCCACCCTTTGGGTGCAATCCTTCTTACAACCTGTATCCCTATTCCGGTGCACCGTATGTTCTTGGAAACTAGCGTTCTCACTATCAAGAGCACTCCCTCCCCCATAAAACCTCACATGAGACTCATTACCCAGTCCAGGATCAAAAAGGTGTTGTATCTTAGACTCACCAACTCCCAGAGGACTTAAAAAACTCACAGGAAGCTGACAACCCAGACCAGAAGAAGAAAGGTACTATAGCTTATCCTCATCAACTCTCGGAGCACATAAGAGATCTGCCTTTTGTGAGTTAAGTAAATGCGAGGGTGGTGACTTGGCTAAAGGATGATTGGACTTCAATAGACAACTCCCACCTTAGATTTATTTAGTGTATCTGGAGTGCGGAAGAGACGTTCTCAATCCCAAGTCTCCTCGTCTGCAGCACCCATGAAGTCGTTGACTTCATACTCCATCCGAAGAGACTAACAAATGAATAGGGTAATCAACAACACATGGAAAATAGTTAGAGAACAGTAATGTACCTAACACTGGGATCTCCACCTAATAAAACACATTAAAAACTAATAAAGGTGCCATAAAATCCTCAAGTTACGAGCTACAAGAAAATACACCTCTAAACTATCGACAGGCATCCTCCATGACAATAGAAAGTCATTTCTAAAAATAGTAATTCTGCCATCTACATTTCCAAAAAGTTTAAACCATTACTAAAAAAGGTATCCTGCTAAAATGGTCAGCGTGTCAGTTCCTTATTTTAGTAATCCTCCATTAAAAACTTTAAAACAAGGTTCCTTCCTCTACTAAGTATAGTAATCTGCCCGATCTCTCAAATCCTTCATCTTCAAGTTCCATTCAACCAACCCCTAAAACCTGCAATGGGAACCCAAGCAATCCCAAAAAGAGATGATGAATCACTATATGAATCACCCCTTCTCCCCTATTTCCCCATGACATGTTTCTTGGAAACCTTCATCTTCAAGTTCCATTCAACCAACCCCTAAAACCTACAATGGAACCCAAACAATCCCAAAAAGAGATGATGAATCACTATATGAATCACCCCTTCTCCCCTATTTCCCCATGACATGTTTCTTGGAAAAAAGAGATTCCTATTTCAGTTACTTGCATTACACACCATTGGTTCTTGAATTTTTCTTAAATCAAACCCAATCCAACTAAAATCCTTCAAATTCCCTTGAAGTTATTGATGTGGTAGAGCTTAATAAATTGCAATTTTGTTAAATCATTCCCTTAAAGTTATTGATGTTGTAGAGTTTAATAAATAACAATGATGATTTTTACTGTTTCGAAATTTCAACTTCCAATTG
Organism: Picea engelmannii; assembly: GCA_009831015.1. NCBI lineage: Eukaryota > Viridiplantae > Streptophyta > Pinopsida > Pinales > Pinaceae > Picea > Picea engelmannii. The sequence goes on from ML779550.1 coordinate 1,361,163, forward strand.
CAATTCACTTTAAAGTTTTAAATCTTCGAAACAATTGCTCCCCCAATGGGAAACAAATTTCTCTTGCGCAAATCCGCTTAAAGACATCATTCGTAGGTATTTAATTGGAAGACGATTGAGCAATCATGAATTTTTAATATTTTTTCCTTCTCGGAAAGAATTAAAAGGATTGGAACCCTTCACTTTAAAATATTGCAAGGATTTTAATTCGATCTAGCGCAAGGAATCGGGATCTTATATTATCCAATGGTAAGGATTTTATACTATCGAAAGGGTTTATACTAAATTTTTAAAAGTGTAATTCAAAAAACTTCGTTTACAAATTTTTTTTTGTAGATCTTTTAAATTACTTAACAAATATCATAAAATGTCAAAGAAATAGTTACATTTTCTAAATCATTAATGTCTTCACTTCCAATACTTGTTTAATTAATAAATATTGATTCATCACATAAAACTTGCCTTTGGCATCTAAAGACTAAGTCATCTGTATTTTAGTTATTTCGTTCTTGATACAGTTTGTTGTTATCTAAGACGGTGTACCCTTCAAAAGAATTAAGTCCATCACATATCTTGAACCTAAATAAATATCCTACCACCATATTGGTGTATGCACTATTTTGTGTTTCACTTAATGAACGATTATCAAAGAAGCTTATATACCTTGTTCTTGTGATTTTTCATTCAAATTCACGTGTTATGAGCATAGCTCACACCTAGATAAATATCCTACCACCATTTGGTGTATGCACTATTTTATGTTTAACTTAATGAAAGATTCTCAAAGAAGAAGCTTAAATACCTTGTTTTTGTGAATCCCCATTTGAATCCATGTGTTATGAGCAGTGTCAATTCTTGTCAATATGAGAATTGGCACCAGATTTAGTTTACATACTTCATGTTTTTGAATCCCACACTCACCATAATTTCATTTGATTTGTTTTCTTTACCTCTGTCACTTGCCATAATGACATTTATTTTGTTATCTTTGTACGCACTCTTTTCTTTGTAAAAATTCAAAACAGATCAATTACAAATGAGTTGATGAATGTCAATTTTGAAGAGAAAACAATAGACATTGAGAAAACCTAGGGAAATCATGTGTCGTTTTTCATGTTCACATATATATTCCATCTCATTAATGGTATCAAACATGTTGATGTTTCTTTATTGCATCCATGATGCTATGTGTTTTCCTCTTAAAATTCATGACATGATTATAGATTTGGTATTTAATACGATTATTGTTTTAGCATATTAGCATGCCTCTCAACCATTTAGTATGTAAGTCATGTCATCCACACAAATTCAGTAGGTAATCACATCAAAACACATAACTAAGAATTGAATGTAATTCTCTCAACAATCCACCAATCTTGTACAAGTTTGGTCACTCTCATCATAAAGATAATTTGCATAATTTTTCTTTGTTTCACATTACACTATTTAATGATTATGTTTGAGATTGAAAAAACTATTAAGCTTGGTAGAATTTTCTAACTTTAATGTTCTTGATTAAGTTTAGATATGAACTTGAGCAGGGATGATTTTAAGGATGGAAATTTATTTTTAAATGTAGAAACATTGGCGAATCTTACTAGTCCTTCATATGACAACTATAAATGTTTGGCGATATTTTTGTAAAAATATTCAAATTTCTAAGTATTTTATATAATTTGTATCAATGTTTGGCGATTTTTAAGGTAAAATGATTTTATCCTATAGAATTTGGGCGAATCATTTTTGGAATAGCGAATCTTTTTTTGGGAAAACCATGGAAAATTAGCCCATGAGCGAAATTTAGCCCCTAAAATCATCCCTGAACTTGCACAAAATGAACTTTGTCAACATCATAAAACCTAAAATTGAGATTAAAACATTGATAATTATGCTTCTATTCATTCCATTTATAGCATCATGAAATCCTCACTCCTTTGTTCTCCAAAATGATCATTCCCCTTTTCTCAATTCCATGAATATTTATCTATCACACTCTTTCACTTTCTTCTTCTCGATTCTAGCAACATTGACATTGGTGTGATAGTACTTTGCAAATTTTTAGAGAATGCCACATAGCTCTCTTTCCTTCTGCCTCATCCCAAGCCCATGATCAAGGAGATGTATTATTCAAATAATTAAGGCTTAGAAAAACATTTTCTTAACCTCGTGGGTTTCTTAAGAAAGCTAGGAAGAAGGTAACATAAAATTTTTATCATCAAACTTATGCATTAGATATTATACTTTAACATTTCACTACTTCATCATTTTTCTAGATATGAACTTGCACAAAATGAACTTTGTCAACATCATAAAACATAAAATTGGGGTTACAACATTGAGAATTATGGTTCTATTCATTCCATTTATATAATCATGAAATCCTCACTCCTTTGTTCTCCAAAATGATCATTCCCCTTTTCTAAATTCCATGCATCTTTATCTATCACAGTCTTTCACTTTCTTCTTCTCGATTCTAGAAACATTGACATTGGTGTGATAGTACTTTGAATTTTTTTTGAGAATTCCCCATAGCTCTCTTTCCCTCTGCCTCATCCCAAGCCCATAATCAAGGAGAGGTATTATTCAAAGCATTGATGCTTAGAACAACATTTTCTTAACCTCATGGGATTCTTAAGAAAGATAGGAAGAAGGTAACATAAATTTATTATCATCAAACTTATGCATTAGAGATTATACTTTAACATCTCACTCCTTCATCCTTTTTCTAGATATGAACTTTCACAAAAAGAACTTTGTCAACATCATAAAACCTAAAATTGGGATTAGAACATTGAGAATTATGGTTCTATTCATTCAATTTATAGCATCATCAAATCCTCACTCCTTTGTTCTCCAAAATGATCATTCCCCTTTTCTCAATTCCATGCATCTTTATCTATCATACCCTTTCACTTTCTTCTTCTTGATTCTAGCAACATTGACATTGGTGTGACACTACTTTGCAAATATTTTGAAAATGCCCCATATCTCTGTCTCCCTCAGCCTCATCCCAATCCCATGATGAAGGAGACGTATTATTCACAACATTAATGCTTAAAACAACATTTTCTTAACTTGGTGGGATTCTTAAGAAAGATAGAAAGAAGCTAACACAAATTTTATTATCATCAAACTTATGTGTTAGAGATTATGCTTTAATAAATCACTCCATCCATTTTCTAGGTCTGAGAGTTAAAAAAACCAATCGATATCCTCAATAAAAATATCATACTTGGTGGTCTTGATAAGTAATTTTCTTTAGTTTCTTGTTTTTATGGGTCTTGGGAATATCCATATAATAAACCTCTTAACCTAAATAATAAGGAGTGTTTTTATGGAACTTTGGAAGCTCCATATCATAAACATCTTAACCTAAATAATAAAGAATGGATGTTATCATGCTAGACTGTCTTGTTCATAAAGGCCTATAAAACAAATATAAATATGGTCTCTTCATTTCTTTAATAGTATTTTGATAGAATTATCATCATTCAACAAAGGTCTCAAGATCGAATACAATTTCTTCTTTTCTAATAAGATCTAGAATGGAAAGGACTCCTATGGTTAAGAAGGATTGAGGTATGCTCAAAATATGAATATAAGATGTAGTACTCTTGAATCATATGGTTACATAAATTACATCCTTTCTTATATGAGTATTGATGCAGGAGCATCGCTCACTCATCAAGCGAGCCAGCACATTGGGAGGAAACGGCTGGACAACGCCAGCATGCATTTTGAAATACTTTAGAAATATTGCGCCGTCCTTGAAATGGAGTCATTCATACAGAAGCACACTTGTATTGTGAAGGGGACCTTGAGCCTTTAAGCTCACGTCCTTAGTAGATAGGAAGGCATTTAATAGATTTAATGCAGGTAGATAGATGTTTAAGTCTAGATTAGACAGTTTCAGTTTTCAAGAGGGAAAACGAATATAGACACCCTCCTTTTGTACATTGTAGGATTCATTCATTCAGATTCAAGCTAGAACAGGAGAAAGAAGAGAAGAGCAGTAGAGAAATTGTGTGCAGAACCACCATGTGCAGATATTGAATTAATAGAAAAGCTTTGATTCGATTCCATGGCTGTGTTATTCTCTGTGTATTGTTGATATTATGCTTATGAGTATTTTCTTCTAGTTATGTACTTGATTTGATATGTTGTGTATGTGATTTCATGGTTGAAGTGAAGTTTGTGAGAACAAGGAGTTAGTTTCAATTGTTTCTCTATCTTGAACCAGAGAATTCCTGCAAGGGTGCAGTTGAATTTGTCCGCAAGGAGTGCGTGACTGCAGGGTTTAGATAGAGATAAATTTTGGTCTAAGCACTCAGAAGTGCAGATTTGGTACCGGAGCCGTGCAAGACGTGCGCAGGCTGGACGAAGACTCAGAGTTGCGATTCTGAGCGAAAGGGAATTAGGATAGCTGCTACTGCAGGTGAGCATGCAGAGTCGAGGAAGCTTCAACACTTAGTCGTGTTCGAAGAGTTGCCGCAAGGAGTGCGTGTAACAAGTCCTCATATAGATTTGTGTAGCGAGGATAAGCTCAGGAGGGATAGTTCTTTCGTGATGCAGCGGAGGAGTGCCAGGGAGCGGCTCGAGGAGAGTCGAGCAGGAGAAAGATATTGATCGAGAGAATTCCTTACGGAGGAAGAATAGATGGCTAGGTCTTGAAGGGGGAGATTCACGAATTCCCGCCTACCGTCAGATCTTGGAAATTCGCATGGGATTTAACTCTCAGGCGCAGGTGGAGTTCAAGAGCCATCGGGGATTCGACCTTCGGGGTTTGAGGAGGTGAGAGTTCCACACTGATCGAAATCGCAATTGGCGATTTCCCAAAGCTGTCGGAGCCGTCAATCACCATAGGTACAGGTGGCACACGATCCCGGAGAGTCGGGATTCGGCATTCGGGACTTCCCGGTGCAAAGAGATTGCGACGGGTAAACTCACGATCACGCGATTCCCGATAGGGCGGAGAGCAGAGGTGACGTGGCAAGGAGATAATGCACGTGCCATCGGAGTTCGGGGTTCGGAGATTTGTGGAGTAAGCGAACCACGACATTGCATGTGTCGATTTCATGATAGGGAAATCCCCGACAGGAAACGAAAGTGTTGACTCTTTGACCCATATCGGGGTTCGAGATTTGTGAGGCACAAGGCACGCGAGCATAGAATTCGCGATATCGCGAATTCCGATTTCCCGACTATCAAGGGAAGATCATTGGAGAGTGTTGTGGGTGAAGAATTCCCGACGGGGAATTAGAGGAGCATTAACGCTCTTCGAGCCAAAGATTAGAGAAGGTCCTGGTGAGAGCGATCGTTCCCCGGGGAGTGGGGGAAAGATTGCGTCAAGTATTCACCAAAATAAAAATGACTTAGTGATTATGAATTTTCGTTATCAATAATGTATATGTAATCTATCAAAAAAATTGTATTTAAAACCAAAAAAAATGTTTCTCATTACTTTTTATTGAAATCTCAATTTATCTTGTTAAATTTAATATTTTAAATAATTTGAAACTAAATATTTTATGTAAACTATTGTATTTAAATGTATACTTACTTTACTTTACTCCTCTCAATTAAATCAAAACTACTTTTTTCAACTTTTAGTTCTATAAAATCTAAATAAATATATATCTGAATTAGATTTAAAATAAAAAATAACCTTCCAAATTTAATCCTTTAAATAAAAAAAACCTTCGAATTAGAATTAAAATTGAAACAAAAATAAAAAAATAACCTTCGAAATTTAATCATTAGTCATTATTATGGTCTAATTATAATATATTTAATGCTTTGAAGTGGAATTGGAGAGATTTATAATTTTCAAAACGCATGTACATAATTTTCAACTAATTCTTAGTTTCCCTCTTCGCATAATAATACATCGCCACCTGGGATGGAGATTGACCGTCCACCAGATGCAGTCATCAACCTCAACCTCTCTATGCCTTCCACATACACTCCAAATTTTAAATTTTAACTCCATTGAAATCGAATCCCAACAAACTCCTCGAATCCCAGCAAACTCTTCGTCGAAGTTTTTTAAAATATTTTCTCCAAATGGTTTGGAAAGTCAAATTCCAAAATTAAGATTACAAATCGTAATCTACAAGTCGAATAGAGAAGCCTTTTACCTTTGTTTTGTTGAAAAAGTAAAAGAGTTAGAACCCCAATTGTAAAGGTATGATGAATATTGAGAAAGGAAAGGCTTAGCCTGGTTGTGTTCTAACCCAGTAGTTTTGATGAATAATCTTGTTGAGTCATTATATGAATTTGCTATTTATATTCACATTTTTTGAATTTTTTTTTACATAGTATGAAACTACGTAAGAGATTTTGGTATTTTTTTAACTTTGTTCTTTTCATTGAAACATATAGATAGTTAATAAAAACAAATTTATATGATTTGCATAACTTAAAAACTATATTATTAAATCAAATTAAACATATTAAATAACTTTGAAAATGCAGTTTTTTTAAGTTAGCAATTAATTATAAATATTTTAAGTAATTTCTGAATCTAAAAACATAAGAATAATGAAAAAATCAATAGATTAATACATTAAAAACACGTTTATCTTATTTTAATATATATATATATATATATATATATTTTTTTTTTTCTAATATAAAATAGTAAATGAAATATATGATGCCCAGACTAATTCTCATCAATGTACTTCATTTATGGAAATGATAATGAATAGACAACAACAGGTTTTATTGAGTTTGTACAACAATTTGAGGGTGTACATAATTAGGATTCTCACTTTATGACATTCATTTTAGATTTCTTGAAAACATATATTAAGTTATAATATTTAATATTTAGTTTGGAGATTAATATATTTAAAGTTTAAAGCTTTTTAAATTCTTTCATAAAATATATTAAGTCATAATATATAATATTTAGTTTCCTTAATAAAAATATATTAAGTTATAATATTTAATATTTAATTTAGAGTTGTCCCCGAGGTGTAGGATAGTCGGTGACGGAGTGTGTTGTTAAGCCACTCCGTGATGTTAAAGTCACCTGTGGGGACAAAAAATCCAACCATGTTAAGGGTTGGTGTGGCTCAGGCCGGGTGCGATCCCCGGGTGATTTTGACGGCTTAGATGCCCCTGAGTCGCGGTTTCTCAAGCCACAGGTTAATCGCAGGTCCGGCACAAATTAACAAACAAAAAAAAAATATTTAATTTAGAGTTTAATATATTTAAGTCAATTTAGGGATTTTTAAATTAACCCATAAAATATATTAAGTTTTAATATATAATAATTAGAAATATATTAAGTCATAATATATAATATTTAGTTTTCTTGAGAAAATATATTAAGTTATAATATTTAATATTTAATTTGGAGTTTAATATGTTGAAGTCAATTTAAGGTTTTTTAAATTAGCCCATAAAATATATTAAGTTTTAATATATAATAATTAGTTTAGAGTTTTTTAAAGCATTTAATTTATTATAAAATAACTAAATCATTAAAATAATATTATATTAATTCATTTATATTAAATTTGTAAGTCATTTAATTAATTGTATATTAATTCATTTAAGTCTTTTATACTAATTCATTTAATTATATTAAGTCATTGATTGTTTTATATACTAAGTTATTTAATTATATTAAATCATTTTTTTTAAAGAAATCATTGTAAGTCAATTAACTAATTGTATATTAAATTATTTAAGTTATTTATAATATGAGAATTTTTTCATATAATATTTTGTTTGGATCTTATATCATTAATATATCTAAAATTTTGTTTGGAGTTTATATCATTAAGATATCTAAAATTTTTCTTTGAATAATTTAAGTCATTATAAAATAATTAAGTCATTAAAGTCATATTCTATTAAATTTGTGAAAAGACTTAATATAAATGACTTAAACAATACCACAAAGATTTAATTATAAATGAATTTCATTTAAATATTTTACTATTATAAATCATAATTGCTTTCATATATATTCCCTCCAAATAAGCATATATAAAAGTAGAGCATGCATTTATTCATTCCGTTTTTTCGTGTTACAAATTGCAGTCCAAGATCATATGCTATCATTGTCATTAGAACAATTATGATTCTAAGTTTCCTTCTATGTAATATATTGCATCAGTTTAAAGTTCCTATCTTTTTCAGAAAGGAAACCCTTAGTTAGATTTTTTTTTTAAACTTCACTAGAACTTCATTTTCGTAATGTCTCGAACACAAACCAACCTTTTTATGTGACGAACATGCCCCAATGTTGCAATATTATGAAAAAATCGGACCTTACAATGTGACGAACTTAGTAAGGTTGCAATGTGTCAAACATACTAACGTCTCATACTTACAAAAATAGTAACGTTGTAGTCTGACGAACATAGTAATGTTGCAATCTGTTGAACATAATAATGCAACAATGTGACAAATATAAATTGACGTCACAATGTGACGAGCATAGCCACATCGTCGTAATGTGGATATTAACGTCGCATTGTTACGAACATAAAAATACATCGCAATGTGTCATACACCTCTCTCTCGTCGCAATGTGATGAACATTTTCTCAAGCTGCAATGTGACACACATATCCCAACGTCGCAATGTGATGACCATTTCCAAATGTTGCAATGTGTCGAACATAGTAACATTGCAATCTACCAAACATAGTAATGTTGCAATGTGATGACCATATATGGATTCGCAATGTGATAAACATTTCCCTTTTGTCGCAAACTGATGAACATTAAAGGACATCACAGTGTGACGAACATAGCCTTGTCGTCACAATGTGATGAACATTTAGTCATGTTGCAATGTGACTCACACATCCCTTTGTCACAATGTGGCAAACATTTCCAAATGTTGCAATGTGTCGAACATAGTAACATTGCAGTCTACCAAACATTGTAGCATGGAAATGTGACGAACATATATGGATGTCAGAATGTGATGATCATTTCCTTGTCTTCACAATCTAATGGACATTAACAGGCGTCACAATATGACAAACATATCGTTGTGATCGTAATGTGATGAATATATCCTCGCATTGCAATGTGGTGCACATATCCTTACAAACATTTCCAAAAGTCATAACGTGTCGAACATTTTCAAACGTCGTAATGTGACAAACATTTCCAAATTCGGTAATGAGTCAAACATAGTAATGTTGCAATCTACCAAACACAGTAACCTCATGATGTGATAAACAAATGTGGGCATCACAATGTGACGCATATTTCCCTGTCATCGTGATATGACGAATATACAATTGGTGTATATTGAACATGACCCAACATTGTAGTCTGACGAACATTTACTGAAGTCGAAAGGTGACGAACATAACCCACTGTCGGACTTTGACAAGCCTATTTCAATGCCATAATGTGACAAACAAAAACCCTACGTCATAATTTTCTTACCATAAAGGCTATGTCATGTGACGAACAAAAACTGACCATAACCTTATATTATTAATATATTTTAAATTTTATTTTAAATCATTTAAGCCATTATAAAATAATCATTAAGTTTACTTAAGGGATTTCAGCTTATCACATAAGATATATTAAGTAATAATATATAATATTTAGTATGGAGCTTATATCGTTAATATTTAGAATTTTATTTTAAAACATTTAAATCATCATAAAATAATTAAGTCATTAAAATAATATTATATTAATTCATTTAAGTCATTTATGTTAAATTTGCAAGTTATTTAATTAATTGTATATTATGTCATTTAAGTCTTTTATACTAATTCATTTAATTACATTTTAAGTCATTTTTTATACAAAGTCATTTAATTATATTAAGTTGTTTAAGTTTTTTTTAAATAGAAGAAGAAGTCATTTAATTCATTGTAAATCATTAAAGTTAGTATTTTTTATACAAAGTCATTTAATTATATTAAGTTGTTTATGTTTTTTTTTAAATAGAAGAAGAAGTAATTTAATTCATTGTAAATCTTTAAAGTCAATTAATTAATTAATTAACTGTATATTAAGTCATTTAAGCTATTTATACTAAGTTGTTTAATTATATTATGTCATTTAAGTGGTTTTTTAGATGAGAAGTTTTTAATATAATATGAGAAGTTTTTCATATAATATTTTGTTTGGAGCTTAAATTATTAAAGTATGCAAAATTCTGTATAAAATAATTTAAGTCATTATAAAATAATTAAGTTATTAAAATCATATTATATTAAAATGTAAATTAAATTTGTCAAAACAACAAAACACTTAATATAAATGATTTAAACAATACCATGAAATTGATGAGAATTAGTCATAAATCGATTTCATTTAAATATTGTATTATTATAAATTCTAATTGGTTTTCACCTCTTTCTTTGTGTTTTTGTGACTATGCAATTTGTAACACCAAAAATTGGAATGCATAAATGCATACTCTAATTTTATTTATGCTTATTTGGAAGCATTATATTTTACAGTCAAGATCATATGCTATCAATGTCCTTAAAACAAATATGATTTTAAGTTTCCTTCTATGTAATATATTGCATCAGTTCAAAGTTCCTATCTTTTTCACAAAGGAAACACTTAGCTAGATTTATATCTTAAACTTGTCCAAAAAATCATTTTCATAATGTCTCGAAGATAAAGAAACCTTGTCATCTGACGAACATGCCTCGACGTTGCAATTTTGCGAACAAAATTGGACGTTAGAATGTGATGATAATAGTAATGTTGCAATGTGTCAAACATAGTAACATTGCAATCTACCAAACATAGTAATGTCACAATTTGTTGAACATATATGGACACTGCAACGTGATGAACATTGCACTATTACATTAATGTAATATATAACAATAAATATTAATACATGAATGTATCATGTAATGTATTAATTAATTAATAAAATAACATGTTAAATAATAATAAACTAATCATGTAGGCTCCGAGGGTGAGCTCAATTGGAAAGTTTCATGATATGAAGTGTTATGTTCGATGAGGTTCCAAGTTAAACATCGTTGTATCACCACTCTTGTACTTTATTAATATTTTAACAACAACAAGCACTTATACATTACTCTATTAAGCTATTTATTTAATACATTTAATGGTTTAACACATTAATGTCTTTACTATTTTATACATTTTTTTTTTCTAAGTAAGAAGTTTTATATATAAAGGCCCTCAAAAGCCAAGTTATACATACAAAATACAGAAATTAGTCATACTGTAGTTACTGGACTGCCCCAATAGAGGGGAAACCAGTCCAACCAGCCAGGCGAGTCAAGCATAGGTAGTTTAAGAGTCTGATGTATCAACCTCAAACTAACTGAACAACAACTAAACAAAGAAAAACTAGTGGAACTTGAAGGACCCTTATAGACTTAAACATTTGGCAAATAACCTGGCCAGGTGGCATGAACGACCTCAGACGAAGGTTCCTCTTCGACGAGTGTCACTTGGCCTACCCACTGCATTCCAGCGTCCATGTTGCTCTCATCTCTGTCGGCAACTGGCGAGGTGTCTTGTAGCACTTGCTGTCCTATGGCCTCCTCCACGCTCACGTCCTCATGCTTGGATTGCTCCATCGCATTCCCTGCGGAGCTCCTCGTCTGGGCGTTTCCCTCGCTGGTCTCTGCATGGGGTTTTTCTATTGAATCCACACCTGTTGGGTCCAGGGGAAAAGCCTCTTGGAGGGAGGAAAGGATTTGAAGGAGGGCCACAACTTTGCCATCCGTGGTCTGCAGACAAAATTGGAGGTCCTCCACCCCCTGACGGAGTTCGAAGACGAGACCAAAGATAATGGTGAGACTTTCTCTTAATTGCGTATCAAGGAACGAGTCCAAAGACTGGTTCTCCTTGTTCTTAGGCCTGCGAAAAGGAGGTGGCACCCCCATGGGCTTCCTTGAGGAGCCAACTTTTGGTGCCTGAGAAGACTCGATGGTTCTGAAGATTGGGGGGACCAGAAGGTGTCATGAGGAGGAACACGGTGGTCTGGAAATGATGGTTAAGCCATCAAATTGGGAAACAGGTAGTGTGGGGAAGGAAGGAAGAGATGGCTCGGGCTGGAGGGGCTGAGAGGAGTAAGTGGAAGGCGATTCAGGGGGCGAGACAGAAGGCCAGCGAGGTTTCCATGGAGAGCCTCTACGCAGCCGCCCGCTTTGACCCGACATCAAATTCATCGAGTGAATGCAGAGGTAGAGTGCCTGGAGATATGTCAGAGCCACAATCAACATGAAGGTCCAGTTTGAATCAGGCCAGGGCAGCGGAGGGGAGAGCCAGTCGGTTCGCGAGTGGAGGTGAGAGGCGAACACAAACAGTCGGGCCATGGAATAGTTCATAACAGAGACGTATGCAACATAGTCAAAGCCTATGTAACGTCGTAATGGCATATTAATGCAGGATCGGGGTGGCATGTGAAGGCACGAGCTCGTCACATGGCTCCTCGCCTCGTTGGCCGGTTCGTTCCTCCTCCTCACACCAAGTGGTCCGCACTAGCACCCCATCCGGGGGTGTGTCCACTGCTTCAGCTTTGCGAACACATTGCTAGAGAATAGGGTGATTAGGTTCCAGGGCCGCTTTGCAAAGGAGTTCTGATCCATTCTAGTTAGCCCCCATGTTAGCTAATTCATCGACAACTTGATTCGCCTTCCTCCTGATATGAGCAGGTATAACTGCCTGATTTGGTTGTAGAAAATCTGTGATGATTTGTAGCCCATGTGAGAGTCTCCAACTAGGCAAAATTATGTCTGGGTTCTCACCATTTAAAATTCTGCCGAGCAGATTGATGATGATTTGAGAATCTCCCTCGACAATTAGCTTGGTGAAATTGTTTTCAATGGCTAATTGCAGTCCTCTAATGAGCCCCCAAAGTTCCACTGCATTGTTCGTAGAATGACCAAGGGATCCTGTGCTTATGAGAATGATGTTCCCATGATGGTTACGGAAGACTACTCCATAGCCTGCTGTGCCTGGATTTCCTTTATA
>ML779550.1:1385466-1411327 GCA_009831015.1 Picea engelmannii
ATCACACTCTTCTGTCCATTCATACCTGACCCCCTTGCGTTGCAAAGTGGTGATGGGTTTCGCTACTTTTGAGAATCCTTCCACAAATCTCTGGTAATAACCCGCTAGCCCCATGAAGCTCCTTACCTCATGGGCATTCTTCGACACTGGCCATTCCATAATGGCCTTTACCTTCTCTGGGTCCACCGAGATTCCTTTGCTGGAAATGATGTGACCTAAATAGTGGATTTCCTTCTGGAAGAAGGAACACTTTGACAGCTTCCCATACAATTTGTTCTCTCTAAGGCAAGACAACACTATTCGTAAGTGTTCCTCGTGTTCTCTTTCATTATTGGAATATATGAGTATGTTATCTAGAAAAACTTGTACAAATCGATCTAAGTACTTCCGGACTATGACGTTCATGAGACTCATGAATACTGCGGGTGCATTGGTCAATCTGAAAGGTACCACAACAAACTCGTAATGTCCAAACCGAGTTCGAAAGGTAGTTTTCTGGATATCACTTTCCTTAATCCTCAACTGATGATACCCTGATCACAAATCGATCTTTGAGAATACCGTTGCTCCTTTCATCTGATCGAAGAGATCATCTATTAGCGGCATTGGGTACCTATTCTTCACTGTAGCACGGTTCAAATCCCTGTAGTCTATACACAATTGTAAGGATCTGTCCTTCTTCTTTACAAAAATTACCGGTGCGCCCCAAGGTGAGACACTAGGCCTTACTAGCCCTAAGTCTAGTAACTCCTTCAACTGCATTTGCAATTCACAAAGTTCCGGCACTGTCATTCGATATGGAGTCTTGGATATTGGTTCTGCACCAGGTTTCATCTCAATAGTAAAATCAAGATCCCTCTCCAGAGGTAATCCGGGTAACTCGTTCGGAAAAACCTCCTGAAATTCTGACAGTACTGGGTACTGATCCAATGAGGGTCCCTTCCTTTCATTCACTGCTTCCACTACATAAAGTCGACACCCTTCCCTCAAGCATCGCTTTACCTTCATAGTCGATATAAAATGTAATGATACTTTTCTCTGTACACCCTGGATCTCTACCGGTTCTCCTTCATCATTGACACAAAGCACCCTCTTTGCGAAACAATCTACTAAAGCTCGATGAGTTGCTAACCAATTCATTCCAATAATTAGGTCATACATCCCAAAAGCGGTGACGTATACCTTCAACCTAGTAGTGCACACTCCTAGGTCTACTATACAATTATCAACGCTGGGTCCTACAACTTGTTTTTCTTCCGAAGCCATTTCGACTTGTTTAAAGTCATCGTGCTCGTAGGCTGCCAGTCCACTCTTCTCTAATGCAGATGGTGAAATGAAACTATCTGTCGCACCACAATCAAACAAAATCTTAACATTAATATGATTTAGCGTACCTGATGACTCCACTACTGTGGATTGATGTTCAGCCTGGCGGTTGTTAACCGCTGCGTAAATCTTGTGGTTGCTACTTGATCTTCCTATTGGTACCTTTCCTTCTCTATGCATAAACCCTTGTTGTAACTCTGGGCAGTCCCGCTGGTAATGGGGTCCTTTTCACCTCCAATAGGTAATATGAGATGGAACCGGTGCACTGTTATGTGACGGTCCCTGAAATGAGTTCCTCCCCCTGGAACCCCTGCCCCTACTAGTTGTTCCCTGCGATTGTTGTGGGCCTGTCTGCACCGTTGGTGATGAATGAGACGCGGCACTAGATGCCATTTAAATCCCTGCAATTACTATCCTTGGTATGCCTCTGTTACCATAAGGTAGTGGCCTTGAGCCCCCTCCCCTTGAAAATGTCGTTGGGGTCTTTCCTACGAATCCTGGGCGATGCGGAAATGTCGATCTTGCACCCCCTGTTAAGTTCATGTGTTCTTCTGCATAACGCACACTTTCTACCACCTCTGCTACTGAAGATGGCTTCCACATCCTTACCATAGCTCTTATCTTAGGGTTCAGTCCATAAACGAAGCGATCAGCCTGTCGTTGGACGGTATCCATATACGACACATATTTGACCAGTTCCATAAATCTGATCTCATATTCTTCTACAGTTCTATTCCCTTGTATTAAGGCATGAAATGCCCCTACCTGTTGTTCCTCGTAGTATGCTGGTAGATATTTCCTTCGGAACCTCTCCTCGAAAAGTTCCCAAGATACGGTGTCTGGGGTAAGGTGTAGTTGTCTTTCTAAGTTTCCACACCAGTTCAAGGTGCTGTCCCTTAACTGGAAAATTGCAATCTTGGCCTTTGAATTGGATGTATAATCCCTTAAGGCAAAACACCTTGTCATGCCTTCAAACCATGCTTTCGCGCGTTCACTTGCACGACCTCCGACAAACTCTGGAAGTTTGATCTTCTGTAACTCTCGTGTGATGTCTCCGGGTGGAAGTTCTCCCCTTGAGTTCCTTGAGGCTTCTGGATTACCGGTTCCAGATGGTGAGGGTTCCACTTCATCCCCTGCTGGTTGGCACCCCTTTAAGGTCTCGTTAATGGCTTCCAACGAGCGTAGTATGAAGGCTAGTTCGGGCGGTGGTGGTGGTGGCAGTGGTGGTGTCGGTGGTGGTGATGGTGTGGGTGACGTCGGTGGTGCTCGTGACGACGCTCCCCTGCCTCGACCCCTTCGAGTCCTGACCATCCTGTATGACTTAACCTGCATCACCCCTAAAGTTGTCTGGGTGAGTTCAAGGACGTTTCAAATGGGTGCTACTTAAACTTAGAAACAGGGTTGGGCGTAAGTTTTCTTTACTTGTCTGTAAACAGACATTACTCCATCAGGGGAATTGGCTCAGTTTGGGTCAGGTTTATGCATCTAATCTTGGTTTGTTTGTTCTTGCAAAAAGAATTATTGGTTCCCTCGCCCTGTGACTACATTAGTCTTGTGCTTTACTCGTCACTTCCTAGTGCATGCACCACCAGTCTAAGTCTTAATCATCATTAAATATCTTTAAGGTAGACTAACCTTACACTTAATTAATTAACAAATTTTAAAAGAATATTATTATACTAATTTAATTTAGCTTAAATTAATAATAAAAATTATCTTGACCTTATATATATATACATATTATTTATACTAATTTATTTAATTTAATTTAAATTATTTTAACATTTTGACTATATAAAAATAATGATTAACGTCCTCACAAGGGTTCGGGCATGCACGGGTTCCACGTGCTCGTCTAGATTTCATAAGCTCCCTCGTATCCCAATTTCTACACCTGTCAACCTTTCAATGCTCCACGTGTTTTCCTCTGTCCCACTTTCTCCCTTATTGGGTCTTTCCTCGCATCAGTCTTGTTCACCACAGCTCTGCCTCTTCTCTTCTCTGAGGTTTTCAAAATTCTCCCGCCATGGTTCACCTTAACAACGTAGTTCAGAGCACTTCACCAGTTCGTCTTGCAGAAACAGAGTATTTTGATATGGCCCCTGATAAGATTCAGGACCTGGAGTCCAGTCTCCTTGAATCTCTGGGAACTAGTCCCTTGTCTGTACATTTTGCGGAGCTCGCCCTCAGCTACAATAAGAGGTATGATTCATTCCGCCTGTGGTACATAGTTTCAGTACCTTCATGAAGAACGCGGGGTTATTCGTATCAATAATTTGCATAGACCTTCCTTACGCGGTGGTAATAAATGGTGATTTCTTCTTTAGAACAAAATTCATTCGCCTGTGTAAACTTATAGCTATAAGCATATATATATTGTTATATGTGTATACATGATTTTTCATCTTCATCAACCGAGCCGAGCGACTCTGCGAATTTCCCCTGGTGTCACCGGTCAATATTCGACCCTCAGGTCTTCCTATTTCTTCATGTTTTCTTCGTTGGGACCGCACCCAAATTCCCTTTAGGAATCCTGTTATCGGGCTTCGGGGTTTCATATTCCCCAATGTCGAGAATTCCTGTTCCCTCAAATTCCCGATACGACATTTTATGTGCTAGCCCTTCAGGCTAGACACCCAGCTCATATGCCCGGCTTCCCATGTGACCCTAGCCCTATCTTTCATCGGAGTTTCAGGGTTCTCAATGTCGAACCGCACAAGTCCTTAGGACTCGCGATTCTCCGATCCCCTATTTGTTCCTAGCGCTTTAGCTCCCCAAGCTAGCCCGTGGTCCACGCGACCTTTCCTCGTGACTGCAGTCTTGTCCTTATCGGGTTTCGGGTTTCACAATTTTCGTTGTTACGAACCCCTACCCTCGCAGTTTCCCGACTGTCGATTTACCAATGCAGTACCCTGTGTGTTAGCCCTTCGGATAAGCCTTTTTGGCCCATATGACCACTATATCCCAGGGCCACGGCCTTATCCCACATCGGAGTTTCAGATATTGCAATACTGCTTTGCATGAATCTCATCTCCGCGGAATTCCCGATATCCCGATACCCGATGCGCCTATTCCTTGCGTTCGCCCCGTTTTGGCTATGCCGAGGTCCATGTGACCTGCACCCATGTGACTGCGGTCTTATCCTCATCGGGATTCGGGGTTTCGCGATTCTTACTATCAAGAACCGCTCGTCCACGGAATCCCTGATTTCCCGATGCACGATGTGATTAAGCCTTGATCAAAGCTTTAATTAATTAATGTCCTTTTGACGATGGTTTAAGTGTTTAACACAACTCTGTCACATAACCGGCCACATGTCCACCGTTGACCCCTCCGTGGGCCCCGTTATCCCTTGACCCATCGGGAAATCGCGTTTCACGATTTCATTATGCATAGATACCTTGTCCACGGGATTCGCGATTTCCCGTTTCGCGATGGCCCGATGGATGACCTCCCATCGGGACCTTTCCCAATGGCTCCGATCATTGCCACGTGTCCTCGGAATGAATGGCTCAGATCTCGTCAGAAAATCACGTATCGCGATTCCGTGTGACATAATTTATGTGTGCCCAAATACTCTGATTTTCGACTCTCTTTCCTGGGTTCTGACACGCGTCCGAATTGATGGACGGTCTTGATCACCCCTCGTTGTTTTGGGGTTTTCGGACTTCGCGGTTTCGAAATGAAAAGGTTTCGTGTCCACGAAATCCCCGATACGCCGATTCCCGATTTTCCGATGGGTTCTTGATGGTTGCCACCTGTCCCACAGATGGACGACTTTGATTGTATCGGGATTTGCCCATGTATTTCCCGACTCTTCCTGGATGACGGGAACCTGTCATCCTTTCGACTCTAGTGGTCCCATAACGCTTACGTCATCGTCGGGATATCGCGGGTCGTGATTCCCAGCGACGCAGTTTCCTTATCTTCGAAAACCCCGATGACTCTTCCGGGACTCCTCCTATGCACGCTGGGGCTTAAACCCCGTGCAACTTTTCTAGATCTAACGGCTGATGGGATTTCGCCCAAGATCTGACGGCGCAGATCCGTTCTCCTGTGTAATAGACAACTCTCCTTGGCACAGTTAAAATTTATATTGGTCTATTGTTCTAGAGCTTTTGCATTATTTAAAATTTTTTCCACTTCAAGCCTTCGACAGAAGCTTTCCCTCAACATTTCCATCGATTTCAGGTGTCTATTCTACCCGAAACTTCATTGTCAAGTATTTCTCAAAATAAAATTAGTTATCATCTCTGTTTTTCGCACTTAATAGCTTTATTCAAGTTGTTTTAAGGATAGTCATTTCGTGGGAAGTGAACCTTCAAATTATCCGGTCTACCGCCACTTAATTTAAAAGGCGTTCCATTGAATATTCAAACCAGGACTGTAGTAACCATACATATTCCATTTACAGGATATTGCCTAAATTAGTTGCTTGTGATACATCTCATGAGATCATTTGCTTGGATAATGAAGGGATACTACCTGAGTATATTTTCGGGTACTGTATCAGTCCTGTTTGTTCAAGATGAATGTTGCCCGACACAATTTATTAAGACACAAATAATCATGTGTTTCTTACAGGCTAAGCGTGGCTGGAGTTAATAGTTTGGGATTTTGGCCCTTAGGCCCAGATTTCGAAGTAAGACGCTCTGATACCATATGTAATGCCCAAATATTTTTAAACATCATTAAGTCTCATAAACATTTTATGAAATAAACTGAAACAATAACTTTCAAGCATAATATTGATTTTTATAATAGAAACTTCAGTAGCTTAGATTTATCATTAAATAATGGATTCATGGCAGAAAGAAATAAATACATAACTTGACAAAGTACCTGGTTCTGATGCTAATTTATGTTGCCTACTGCCTTGCTGCCTTGCTACACAGTCAATTCCTACCACAGACACAGAAAATAACTGCCCAAAACTAATATCCACCCTGCCAACTAGGAAAACGACCTAGCTCCAGGATATCTACGGATATCCTGGCCCCTGTGCCCAAAACCTCCAGCAACTCGGTGCCTCCCTGATCAATATGTCACAACCAGTAAATCTTGTGCCTCAATCTAAGCACACCTGTCACAGTAAAGGTCTCGGCTCTCTGCAGATAGAAAAACAGTTATCCGCAACCATCCCCTCCTGACGAATGGTGTGCACATCCCCCTCTTTCCCCCCTTTATTCCTCCCGACCGACTCACGCCTTTACTTCACAACCACCCTCGTTCCCCTCCATACTCCTTCCATTAATATTTTATCTTCTCGGGACTATCAGGCTCCCTCTCTGCATACGCAACCTTTTTTTTAACATTTCCCATTGATCTTTTAAATTTATTTCTTAGGGCATTAAATGTGATCTGTAGTTAGAGTATTACTTAATTAATCACACTTATTTTCTTTAATGAAATTTTCTTTATAATCTTTAAGTATTCATTTAACTAGGGTCGTTACAACTATCTTTCCATGGCGATCTCAATCCAATAACACTCTTTTTGAGAGAACATTTGTTGCCTTGTTGAAATCCCAATAGGTATGAATAGAGGTTAAACTATTGAAGTGGATGTGCATCCTCTTTATTAAATTCTTCCAACCTTCCAGCGCTAGGCTATGGAGAATTCCTCTACTTTTGCACCAATATATGACCAGCTTTGAGTCCCCAATGATTTGAACAGACTAAATAAATTGTGATTTTTTTATAGAAAGAGGGTTGTCCAGACTCACATCAGCTTCACCCTGTTGTTAGTTCTTGCACCAAGGTTAAAAGTCCATTTGATAAAGGATTTTTTATTTAAATGAATGACTCCACCAACCTTGTTGTTTTGACTATCACCGACAACCGCACCATCAAACCATCCCACGATATCCTATAGCCTCATCGATGCTCTATACTTTAATGTTGTTTTAGCCACCTCTAAAACCTTATTTGCATTATAACTCAACAATGTCTTTGTTTCCACCACCTGAGGGAGAGTAGTACCAAAATTGAAGAGGATATTGTTTCATTCAATCCATAAGCACCAAAAAATAATAGTTGGAAGTGTGATAAAAGAGTGATGTTGATCATTAAAAGTTGGGAGACATACATCAATTGTTTGGCCCTCCCAGGTCAACTTAACCTTTAAGATTCCTTCTAATAAATTCCATACCTAGCGAGTGAACGGACATGAAGCAAATAGGTGATAAACAGTCTCCTGATTACAACGACACAGAGTATAAATACTCGGTCCTTCCCAACCATGAGCCATAAGAGCATCCCATGTGAGAATTTTGTTTTTTAAAAGCAACTAGAAGAACAATTTCAGTTTCAGTACCAAATGCCATTTCCAAAGTTTAAAATCCCAACCTCTATTATTTTATACATTATTATATATATCATTAATGTATTATTTATATTACTTTAATATTTTATTAATTTATTTATATTATATAAATGTATTAATTAATAAAATAATATTTTAATGTATAATGTATTTTTACTAATTAATTAATATTTATACATTTCATTATAGATTAATGTTTTAATACTTTAATTTATAAATCACAATAAGGTTTTCATTATTTAATACATTTAATCATTCAACACATTAATGTATTGCATATTTTATACATTAATTTATACATCATTAATGTATTATTTAAATTTCACTACAATAATGATTTATCACATCATTGATATCATTCAACTGTAGACCATCTTGTTACCTTTAGGATAATTGCAGAGGAGTTCTGCAATACTAAAACCAATCTTTTTTGTTGTTTTGTTGACTTTAGAAAAGCTTTTGACATGGTTCCTAGGAAAAGCCTTTGGAATAGGTTGGAAGAGATAAAAGTGCCTCTCGAGTTGAGGGTTGCTTCAATAATGATGTATGATAACGTTATTTCTAAGTTTAAAAACAATGAGGGTTTGTCAAAAGAGAATAACTAGAATATCCAAGTCAAACAAGGTTGTCCCTTGTCTCCTACCCTTTTTGGCATATACATTGATAAGTTAGAAGAATGCTTGGAAAAAGTAGGTTGTGTCGGCCCTACTCTCACTGGTATAGTCATCAATCTTCTTTTTTATGCTGATGATATCGTTCTTATGGAAATTAGTTCCCATGATCTTGAAAACCAACTAAGAAGATGCTTGATCTTGGCTAAACTATTGAGGAATCATGAAAGAAACCATTTTGCAGAATAAAGATACTATTAAAAAAAACGTCATATCAAAATTTAAGGAAAAAATGTTGTGTGATAACGAGTTAGAGGAAAAAATAAAATTAAGGTATCATAAAGATGTAATCAACCCTAATCTAGAATATCAAAATTATCTATCTGTTTTTCCAAGTGTAAAGAAAAAAATAAGCATTGCTAAGATAAGAACAAATTCTCACGAGGTCCATAGTGAAACTAGTCATTGGTCAATTCCAAAACGCCATGGGATGAAAGAGTGTGTCACCTTTGTGTCACTAGGAAGGTTGAAGATGAAAATCACTCTGTCTTAGATTGTCCAACCTATACCCATATTAGATCTCATTTTCAAAATATTGATCACACTACCAACCTTCCTAACCTCTTAACTCAACAAAACTATGGTGATCTTGGCAAGCTTCTCTTAATGCTTTTCGAGCACAAAAACAAAATTCTAAATAATCACAAGTAATCACTTAACCTCTTAAGGTCCGATAGACCAATTAGGTCTTAGTGAACGTTAATCATCATCATCATCAATGTTTTAATACATGTGTGTTGTATTAATATTTAAATATAATGTAATAATGTAATACTTTAATGTATTTATCCTCTCATATCTTATAAATGTAATTTTACTTTAAAACTTTATTAATGTAATATATAATAATAAATATTAATACATCATGTAATGTTTTAATTAATTAATAAAATAACACATTAAATAATAATAAATTAATCGTGTAATAATCATAAATCAATAATAAAGTAGATACATTACTAAAGTAATAATAAAAGAGGTTGTTAGCCTCAACAGCTCAATTGGCAAGTGTAATGATATGAAGTGTTAAGTTTGATGAGGTTCATTGTTTAATAATGTATACATATTTTATAATTGCATTTATTAATTAACTAATATTTTAATGACTAGTATATAAATAGATTTTTATTAATGATTTAATACAATAATACATTACATTATAAATTATTGTTTTAATACATTATAAATTAATGTTTTAATACATTAATTTATAAATTGCATTAATGTTTTAATTATTTTATATATTTAATACTTAATATCTTAATGTATTTATTATTTTATACATTCATTTATATATAATTTATACATTACAATAATGTATTACTAAATACATTAAGTTCAATGTACTACTACTTTATTATTGTATTACTAATGTATTATTTTATTAGTCTTTTAATATTGTATTAATATATTAGTACTTTAGTAATGTATTTATTAAAACATTTAATCTGTTATTAATTTATTATTATATTTTTACTTTAACATGTATTAATTAATACATTACATCATTAATCTATTTATCAATTAATATGTTATATTGCATATTAATGTAAATAAATATTTTAATTTATACATTACTTTTATATATTGCATTAATGTAATACATTAATAGACCATTAATTTACATGCATCATTACATTGATATAAAACATTGATTATGTATTAATACATTAATTGTCTTCCCCAAGGCATGTTGGTCGTCAACTAGAAACAACCACTTTATAAAAGTGCTTGATATATGTTGGCGCCATTTTACACTTTTAAAATTAATGGTGTCGATCGACGTATATCAACCACTTTTATAAAGTGGTTGTTGCTAGTGTATTAATGTATTAGTGATTATTGCATTAATGAATGAATGTAACATGGCAATGTGATAAACATAACCCACATCATAATGTGACGTTTATGTTGAAAACTTGTTACGTTACAAAACTCTTTTCATTTGTCAATTTGCGATGAACTTTGTAACATTTTAAATCTATGCACATAGACTTGTTGTCACTATGTGATGAACCATAGCACCATGGAATGATATACGTGCATATCCTCAGGTCATAATGTCACAAACATTTCAAAGCGTCGCAATGTTACGAAAAGATCCCATTGTTGCAAGGCAATGTACAAAACCCTAATGTGACAATGTGACAAACATTGCCCAACATTGCAATGACACAAATATTTCCTAATGTCACAATGTGATGGACATAACCCATTGTGGGAATCTCGTAAATGTATTGGAATACCATAATGTGAGAAACAAAAACCCTTCATCCTAATATCTTCCACATAATTTGTGGATGTCATAATCAACGTTGCCCACCATAATCATCTCCACATGGTCTACGAAGGTCACTCATGGACATGGACAACCGTAGTCAACCCCGATCAACCATAGTCAATCATGGTGATGGTCAATCGCATCAAACCATGGTGAAGGTCAACCATGATCAACCATAACGATCTATTGATTAATACATTCATACATAAATACATTAATGTATTAAAATATTAATATATTAATTATTTAATACATTATTACAATGTTTAAATTTAAGTATAAATACATTAATAATAATGAATTTAATACAATATAAAGTATAGATTTAATGTTTAATACTTTCTGAAAGTATTAATAATTTATTAGTATATTTTTAATGTATTACTTTATTAATATAATATATTGCATTAATGTGTTAGTGATTATTGTATTAATGTATTTATGAATATTGTATTAATGTAATGATTGTATTATTAAGTTATTTATTAATTAAAATGTTACATTAATGTGTTGATATTTTAGTTTTTATATTACATTAAGATATTAATTAATTATAATTTTAACAATTTAATATTTTTTAAAATATTATAATTAATTATTACTTTAACAAATTAATACTTTTTTAAATATTATAATTAATTATTACTTTAACAATTTAATACTTTTCTAAATATTATTAATTTATTATTGTATTTTTAATGTATTACTTTATTAATATAGCATATTATATTAATGTATTAGTGATTATTGCATTAATGAATGAATGTATTCATGTGTTGTATTAATACTTTACTGTAAAAGTGTAATAAATTTATTATATTTATGTAATAGTGTAGTTTTAATATATTTTTATTTTATTAATATTATTAATATTTTATTAATTTAATAATATTTTATTATTTTAATATTTTAGTGTAAGTTATTATTATTTGCATATGTTTGAAATGTATTTATACTTTATTATTATTGTGTTAATACTTTAACAATTTTTTATTTAACATTATATTAAATATTAAGATATGTATTAATTAATATGTTTCATTAATACATTACATTAGATATATTTTAATTTATGCATTACATTAATGTTTTAATTATTTAATACATTCATATTTTTACACATTAATATATTTTTTATTAATATTTCATTAATGTATTATTTAATAATAAATAAATATTTTATACATTAAAATAATATTATTTCAATTTATTAATATTTTAATACTTAAATATATTAAAACATAATTAATAAATTATATCTTAATGCTATTTTATTGTATTATGTAATTATCTAAAAATGTATTTTTATTGTATTTTTATTTTATTAATGTATTAGTAATACTTTAATATTTTAATATATTATTATATTTCTAAATACTTTAATCTTTAGTTAATATATACATATTTTATTAATGTATTAATTACTTAATTAACAATTTAATGATTAAAATAATAATATATTATTAATAATTAAATATAATGCATTATATTATATATTAATGTTTAATACTTTAATTTACAGATTATATTAATATTTTAATACATCAATGTATTAATATATTATTAATGTTTTGATACATTATTAAAGATTATATTAATATTTTAATACATCAATGTATCAATATATTATTAATGTTTTGATACATTATTAATACTTTAATGTATTGATACATTATTAATTTATTAATACATTATAAATGTTTTAATATATTATTAATATTTTAGTACTCAATTGATGTATGAAAAATATTTCACTTATCAATACTTTAATGTTATAATGTAATATTTTAATGTCCTCTTCATCTTTCATCTAATGTATTGATTTTTATTTTTATTTTACTTTATTAATGTATATTGTATTGTTGGAGACTTTATTAATATATTGTAGTTTTATTATTGTATTAATTGTATTTAATACTTTATTAATGTATTAATTAATTAATCAATATTTTAAAGGGCTAATGTAATTATGTATTATTGATAAAGAATGTAAAATTGCTAGGAAAGCCATTAGGGATGTTTCTAATGAGCCCTTAAAACTTGATAAGATCAATACGTACAAAGCCCTAATTAAAAGGGAAAAAAAATACTATATCAATAAAAGGCAAGAGAAACTTTCACAACTATACAAGTTGGATCCTAAGAAGTTTTGGAGACAAATTCTAAAACACAATACTAATGAAAATAATAGGATTCCCTTAACGGACTAGAATTCCTACCTTAAAAGTCTTTACGAGTTCCCTAATGCCATGGACACCATTCCTATTGTCCCTACAAAGGAAGAAGTTTTTTCTTTATATGACATAGAGTTCGGGGTTAAGCGGCTCACAAATGGGAAAGATAAGGATATTGAACGCTACCAAGCTGAAATTTTTAAAATCGGAGGGCCAATCCTTATCCCTCACATACACAAGCTCTTCAATTTAGCAATCAAGCAGGGCTTCCCTAGACCCTGGACACAAAGTCTCATTGTTCCTATTTTTAAAAATGGGGATAAAAAAATTCTCTCTAATTATAGGACCATTATGATTAGCCCGATTTTAGCCAAGCTTTATGGAATTATTTTGGAAAAGAAGATTAGCATTTGGCTAGAAAGTCACAGTAAAAGAGATAAAGGCCAGGCCGAGTTTAGGAGATATCATTCAACTGTGGACCATCTTGTTACCTTTAGGATCATTGCAGAGTAGTTCCGCAATACTAAAACCAATTATTTTTTTTTTTTTTTTTAACTTTAGAAAAGCTTTTGACATGGTTCCTAGGAAAAAAATTTAGAATAGGTTGGAAGAGATAAAAGTGTCTGTTGAGTTGAGGGATGTTGCAATAAGGATGTATGAGAATGTTATTGCTAAGTTTAAAAACACTGAGGGATAGTCAAAAGATATTAATTGCAATATCAGAGTCAAACAAGGTTGTCCCTTGTCCCCTACTCTTTTTGGCATATACATTGATAAGTTAGAAGAATGCTTGGAAAAAACAGGTTGTGTCGGCCCTCCTCTCACTGGTATAGTCATCAATATTCTTCTTTATGCCGATGATATCCTTCTTATGGCAAGGAGTCCCCATGATCTTGAAAACCAACTAAGAATCCTCAAGGATTTTTGCTCCAATATGGGTATGACTGTTAATACTAATGAGACTAAGGTCATGCTTATTAAATCCAATAAGATCCCTTATGATACCTTTGTATATGAAAAAAACAACTTGTATTAAGTGACTTCATACAAATATCTTGGAATTGATATTCACCACAAGCTCAATTGGAATTATAGCATTGAGAAAAGGATTATTGGGAGATGGAAAGCTTATTATGGGTTTGAAAACAATTGTAAATCAACTGATCTTTGGAGTTGGGATAAGAAGAAACTCCTCTTTGAGACTTTTGTTACAACTGTTATTCTTTATGGATCTGAAGTGTGGGGCTGTAGTATCTCTCGTGAATATTGGAGAAAGATAGAGCAAATACAAAAGAGTTTTATAACCTATAATCTCAAAATTAAAGGAAATACGCCATATCCCATCCTACTCGTAGAAACAATCCTCTCCCCCATTGAGAGCATGGCTATGACTAGATACTTGTTCTCACTGAAATTTTGTCCGCAAATGGTTACAGGAATCCAACAGCTTCAAACAGTTATGAGTTCACCCATGGACCAAAATTACCACAAAAGCATTTCCAAAAGGTCCAAAACTATACAACCAGTGATAAAATTAATGTGCGCTATGACTACACAGGGCGCACGCGCACATGCGTCATTCAGAAATGCAAGAAAAGTGTACATGTGCACGATGCGTGACTATGGTCGCTAAAAGCCGCGCACACCTGAGAACGACACATTTATGAGATTGATCAGACTCCCACCCACTTCTGGTTTAGCTTCCAAGTTGATTTGACATCCAAATATCGACTGGATCCGACTGGGTGGCTAGTCAAAGACCTAAAAATGCCCTAAACAACCCCTTTTCACACTAAAATATGGTTGCACAATACCTCAAAGTGATGCTATAAAACAAGGCCATGGGTGCACTACATTTTCAAGGAATTCATTTGCAAGGTTATGTTGTTTCTATTCTCTTGGGGAATCCTCTTTTCTCATCAAGAGTATACTAGAATTATTACATTGGGCAATCCATCTCACCTCTTGAGTGGATTAGCTTGGGATACTTTCACCATTTCTTTCAAAGTTGTAAGAAGAGCTTAGTTGTGGGTGTCCAAGAGCCCTCCCTTGGAGGAAGAAGGGACCCAAAGTCCTCTTTCTTCTTGGTGTTTTCATTCACTAATATAATCCTTGCCATTGGTGACATGAGTCTTATTGTTTTCTTGTTCTTATGTCCTTATGCTCAATAGTTTAGTCGTTCTCTTATTTCTTATTTTAATTCTTAGCTTGTTCTTTTATGTTTCTTTTTCTAACCCTTTCCTTTATAACTGTCTTGCTTAGCTAACCCAACTAAGCTTGTAAGCACCTCTGTTTTGATCATTTAGGTGACAAAAGAGGCGCAATAGATTGGCGACCATACTGGGGAGAGGTATCAATTTCCTACCCCATTTGGGTTTTTCTAGCTCTTCTTTTGGTTTATTTAACCTCCAGGTACCTTAACTGGCCCAAACTGACCTGCAAAACATTCAATTCAAAGATGAATTGAGAGAATTCCATCCAGAATATTCTTCACGGCCATGTGTCAGTTGTGTGCCTGTTTATTTTCCCACAGTCACGCAGTGTGCGCACGTGCGCCAAAATTACTGTGTTGTTCTGTGCACATGCGCCCAAAAGTCTATTTTGGTTTACGCACAGGCGCTCAGTGCGCCTCTGTATACTTTGAGACCCATGCACCTGTGCAGAAAAATACACATTGTAAGTTTTTTTTGTGATTTGGGAAGGCCCCTAGACTTCTTAAGAATGATTTCATGCATGTTGTAATCTGCACCACACTTAGTTCCCTCTCCATATAAAGGGATTAGTCAAAACACATAGGCACTTAGGGGGTTTAAAATCATTATTTCCCCTTTTTATTTCATTTTTCCACATGGATGGCTTGCTTTGACTAAAAGTATAAGTTGGAATCATTTGTAATCACATAAAATTTGCATTGGGACCAGAAGTTGGATAAAAATTGTTTAGTATGTTCTTCTCTTGCGCTTCAAAGAGACCTTAAGAATCAGAAAAAGGTTGTAGGACAATTTCATCTCCCTTAAAAATACTAAAACCTTTAGGAGAGGACAACAGCCCCCTCGGGACTCCTCTTAGTTTATTTTTCAAACACATCTCAAGATTGTAACGGGCCCATACATGCCCACATGCTACAAATATATGATAGTGTTGAAATTTACTTTCTTAGATTAACTCACTAGGGAAGTTTAAAGGTTTTGTAATGGGCCCATACATGCCTACATGATCACAATCTAGGATAGTTTCAAAACTTTCTTAGATTAAATCACAATAGGGAGTTAAAGGAATAGTAAAGGACCCACATGTCCACATGCTATCTTCCTAGGGACTTTTGAATTACGCAAGGTTGTACCAAAGGAATTTAGTTAATTAGGTAATCAACACTTGTAAGGACCAAGGGAATTTGACATGCAACAAGGTGACACCTAATTCATTAAAACATTGGCACACTTTCACTCATTCACACACAAAAGTCACTTATCACTCACATAGTTTTCATCTCGAAACATGGAGGTCAAAGTAAGTCTCCTCCAAAAGGATTCCAAAAAACCCCACCCTTTTCTTCATGAAACCATCCACTCCCATTTTAATTTCAATGAGATTAGCTCACACCCCCGGTCTCTCAAACTAACCACATCTAAAAAAATTCTAAAAAACTCACTAATTTATCCTCCACAGGTGGTGCCAAAATAATTTTTTTAGTCTAGGTAGGATTTTGGGGATAGGCATCCAAATAACTCCCCGTTATCTGGTTCTCACATTGTCAAAACAATAGAAGTTGTCAAATAGGGAACTGAAAATCCTCCAAGTCAAGTGTTCCTAACACCATAAGGTAGGGAGATACCCATTAAGGGTTGAAGGCCGAGGTCCAGTTGTTCTGTGCTTCCCCCCTTGAGGCACCCACGTCTTGGACGGGATCCATCCTGTGACCAATTTCTTAGGCCAAAAATCTAAATGTTGCACTTTGACCAAGGTACTTGGTGACCAAATTTTAGAACATCTACCCAGGTGGCAATTGTGGGATGCAATTGCATCTTGATCGAATTTTGTGTGTCTATTGGGAAATATCACCAGCTCTTTCAGAATATGCCCCCTTTACCCCTCATTATAACTGATTACTTCATCCTTCACTAGTTTCTCTTCTGGTGACTTCAGACCCCACTGTTGAGTACTATTGGAAGGTCCAGTGCTATTTGAGAGGAAGGACGTTACGTCTGTTGTAGGATAATCTCCCCGCAGACAGTTAGATTGCCTCAAAGGGCTAGACCTTAACTCTAAGACATAAAGTGCTTAACGTGGACACTGACTTCCTTTCAAATCTATATAAACTGATACATGAGAGAGAAGGAGAATAGAAGTACCTCTTTACCAACGTTTTTCCCTGCATGCTCCAAGATGAGCTCCAATATTTCACTCTTCGATAAGCCCTGTAGACAAACAAAGTACGACCACTTCCTACTCTATTGATATTAGCTTGAAAATAGATCTATCTATCAGATATAAGTTCATGTAAAATCAAACACAAACTAGAAAGAAACAGGCCAAGCAAATTATATTAATGAGGACAAAACATTGCTTACAACCATAGATGAATTGCAGCAGTTCCGTCAAGTCCTCCTTGTCTACCCCTTGCTCAAAAGATCCACGATCTAAATGATGATAGCTTCACTGATTGCTCCCTATGAGATCATAGGTCTCTTGCTTCCAAATTATCTCTGTTCTAGCACCACTTATGAGATCATAAGTTTGGTGTGATTCTCTCTTTCCAGTCCCCTTTCACCATTAGAAATATTGTTTATATAGCCTTGGAGAGGCTCAACCACTTGAGATATCCTAGGGGAAGGTGAGGATTTTCCTCCTTCAGTTGAGGATATTTCCTAGGATCATGGCTGGACTAGGGATTCAAATCCAACTTCCTTCCAAGAATAAAAAGATCCTTCCCCCATTCATCTCAACAACTTAACAACTGCCCAGAATAGGTAGTGCTCTCTCAAAAGGGCCATCAGAGCGTTGTAGCGCTCCCTAGTAGGATTTAGGGGGGCGCCAATACTCTCAAAATCTATAGCACTCCCTCAAAAGGGCTAGAGGAGCTTTATAATGCTCCCAGATAGTGTAAGGGGGAGCGTCGATTCTCCCAGAAGAGGTATAGGGGAGCACTCTCCTCCAAAACTCAATTTTTGAGGTGCTTTCAGATGGCAAAAGGTTTGTAAGCTTGCTGACTCATTTCTCCTCTTCCGAATCAAATGTTTGAGGTGTTTCAAGTGTCCTTCTCATGTCGTTATAGGCATGACATAGGCATCATGGCAGTATGCTTCCCTGGCACTTGCGACACTTGCGAGCAACATGCGACACTTGCAACCTTTGTAATGACGACACTTGCGACACTATCAAAGTGAGTAATTTCGATGTGTAACAACGTCTTTTAGTACACAATCATTTGTTTTCTTTGATCCCCCATGCGGACAAAACTGACTTATCCACATATATGCTTCTTTTTCAAACTACTTTATGTATGATGCACTTCTGATTACATTTCATTTAGATATATATATGGTGTAAAGTTAAAAAATTGTAGCAAACGCTCTTGTTTATTTATTGTTCTCACCACAATACGCACACATCCACTCAACTAGTCGGACATCATAGGGGACCCATAGTACCCCCATCATTCCAGATGCTTGCTAAACCTCCCTCCTATTTTAGGGGGATTTGCTAGTCTTTCCAACTCATCGACGCCACCTTCTCACACCCCTGTGAGTGCCACTGTCTTAGGATCAGATTTGCTTGGTTCCACCTTACTTGGGTCCTATTCCCAAGGTCCACCATCCACTCGCTCTCCTTTACACGGAAGCGGGGGGGCAACTTCCTCTTAAGGGGGAAGTACCAACCCACCTAGCCCCCCTCAAGGGTCAGGTTCACAGAACACTCACACCATGGTTGGAACTAATCCTATGCCACCACTCCAGATGCCATATTTGGCCTCTCTTAACATACCATATCTAAGAAAACTCACAAATTATCCCATATTGCATGATCCCACATGGCCTTCAATGCCTACCAAACTACCTTCAAACATCCCCAAGTTTGAAGAAAAGGCAGGGGATGACCCTGCCAACCATGTCATATTGGTGCTCTTCCAACAACATTATGGATGATTCCATCCGACTAGGATTATTTCAATGCATGCTCACTGGCCCATCAACCAAATGGTATGTATACAAAAAATCGGGGTCCCATGTGACTTTCGAGTCCTTGGCCAAAGCATTTCTGACCTTCTTCCAATTACCAATCTACCATGACAATAGTCTTGAACTACTCTCTAATTTTAAACAAACCTCAGCCACACATATCGTTGATCACATTCACGAGTGGTGTCGACAACTTAGTTTGTGCAAAGCTGAAACCACCAACCAACAATGTCTTGACTGGTTTCTCAGATCACTTGTCTCTCTCCTCGGTAAAGATGTAGCTTCCACCTTCCCTCAATCAGAAGAAGAAGCCATCAGTAAGGCTCAACAATACAACCTCATCTATTCACAATAAGGGTACTTGTAAACAATACTTCCTGATCTCCCAAAACCTATTCCATTTGGCTAAGACAAACCTGGGATGTCTCACTCAACAGACAGATTGATTGGTAACACCACGCATCACAGTCCACAACCCCAACAACCACCAATGTATGGCACACCTCAATATCTGTCGTTATATGGGGGAACCTCTTATTAACCTCCACCCCCTTATCAACAACCATACCGTGTTTCTCTCCCTCCACCCATCAGTGGACCACCGTCGACACCCACAATACACCCACCTATCCAAACAAGTTCTGGTACTCCCTCTACCTCAACTTATACTCTAAGTACTAGCGAAAGTGCCACGCCTTCCTATGTACTTTATGGATCATTACCCACATAGAATACGTACTTTCCATTCCTTGGTCCTCCACAGCCCATGTCTCTGCCACACCCTCACGCTGGGGTGAATTTTCTTCAACCCTCTCCCCTTCAACAATATCAAAATTTTGAACAACTGAATACGGAAAATATGACCCATCAGTCGAATAATGAGAAAAAGAAAGGAAAAAACAGGAACAATAGAAACCTAGGTCAAGGCGGGAATCACCCCCAATAGAGCCAACCTACTGGGGGAAACCAAAATCAAGGGAATCAGAACCCCCAGGGGGGCAATAACAACAGGCGTCAAGGGAAAAATAACAATAATCTTTGAACCACCTTCCCTTGTGCCCTTTGCGGTGAGTTCGGTTATTATACTTATCATTGCTCCCAAATCATTGATTTTAAATAGATGAAAGACTCAGGAAGTGTACCACATCCTCTAGCACCGCCTACCCCTCAACAGGCCCCACAACAATACATCCAACAACCTCCCCCAGCCATGCTGCAGAATCCCATTCCACACCAGGGTGTGATGAACACCCAATAGGAGATGCATGCCACCCCATCACAGTTGGGATAATATCTCAATCCAAACAATCCCATAGATCACACTATCCTCCTCACTAGTGAGGAGGAAGTCCTTCTACAGACACGTAGTCATCAATACCATGCACCCAATGAGTCTCCTCCCATTCCCCCAGAAACAATCCCAGCACCAATGGGACACTCGTTGGTGATTCCTCGCCCTAATGCAAAAACACCTCTTTGCATCCCTCGCTTCCCATTGCACAAGAATGTCCACAACCCGTAGGCTAGGGCGACTCATAATTACAGTTTGGTTGATGACTTAGCACAATCCCTGGCTTCCATGTCAGTCTTATAAGTACTTCAAACTTGTCCCACTCAGCGGAAATCATTACTTTCCACCTTGGGGGAAGTCGACCCCGCGGATACTCAACTCATCACATTTGATCTCGACAGTGGAGAACCTTTCCTCCCTGCTCTCATCGCTTTTCAAATCCCAGTAAAAATTCAGAACATTACAGTTCATCAGTGCATCATCGATGAAGGTGCATCCACATGCATTATGTCCAAGTCTGTATGGAAGAAACTTACCATCTGCCATTACCTTAAGATCTTATGATGGATGACCATCTTCTCCTGAAGGGATCTTCCAAAATTTCCCTATAGAACTTGGGGGAAAGACCATTCTCATCAACATTGAAGTTATTGATGCCCCACTTGATTACAATATCTTGTCCAGTCGTAGCTACATGTAGGCTATGAAGGAAGTTGCCTCTTCCATCTTTCGAACCATGATGTTCCCCCATAACAGGAAGATCATTACCATTGACCAAGTTTCACATTATGAGCCTAACCATTTTGCCAACATCGATAACATTCTCCCTCTCACCCACACTAACCACAAAGCATACCCACTCATCGAAATGGGTCCCAAAATTTTCAAAGACCCATCATTGTTACGAACTTACCATGGTGAACCACCGCTCCTTCATCCTTCCAATCAGGTATGCATTGTATCATCCAAAGGAACTGACATGGAGGATACCCTTCCTCCCAGGGAGGCTTCTATCATATCTGGTGTCCCACTAGTCGCAGAGCTCCTCCCTCACTAGTCTCCTATGAACTCGTCGACTCCACCAGTCCACAATTTCACCTCTCCCCAAGGCCATATCCCAGTTTGGGAGACAGTTGCCCAAGCCATTACTCATATCCCCTTCTTCTACCCTCCACCAGGCATACAAGATTTCCAGGTAGCCACAATTCTTACCCTCCCTAATATGGTATTGGAAATTCTAGTTTGGTATTTACATCCACCAAAGATGGTTCCTCAACCATCCCTTCCCCCCCAAATAGAAGGAATCCCAATGACAATTCCCATACTCACTCCCACCATACCCTCTACACCCCCACTCACTAACCTCCCTGCCATAGCTGGGGGTAGGTGAAAGAAGAAGGAGCCCACAACTCCACTCCCCCCACGTGTCCAACCTCTTTGCGCGCTATGTGAGAAATATGGATACCCAACCAACATATTCCCATCTCTACTCGAGTTATGTAACCTAATTCAACTCAATCAAACACCATCACCGCTTGTCACTGTAGCAAGCACTGCCACTACCTCCCTTAACGCAAATAGCAAAGGGATGTGAACCAAATTTGCTTGCGCCATATGTTCAGAATATGGCCATTATACACACCATTGCCCAATAGTACCTCAATTTCGACAGAAATTAGTCATAGTACGCCAAAGCTTCCAGCATGAACCCAATCCAGCTACATCATCCCTACCAAACATCACTGACATCCATTATGTCACGACTTCAGTCAATGAACTTATGAGATTCCCTTGCTCTCTATGTGAATACTTAGATCATTTTACATACCAAAGTCCTATGATCATTGAATATAGCCAATTCCAATCGACTCTGATTCAAACCCCTGTGCCCCCTACAAAATCAATGATTGACCTTACCTCATCACTAGAGATTATTCATATAATTTCTCCTGAACCAGAGGCACTCCCTATTCCTCCATGGTTCTTGGATGACTTATCAGAGGATTTACCCCCAAATTCCCCCAATTCTCCCCTTCATTTCCCTACGGAAATTTTACATCCAACTACCATCGGTACTCCTCAGTACCTCAATATTTGGTTTATGTCGAGTGAACCATTGCAATCTCATTTCATCATTCCCCCTGCTTCTTCATACCCAAAGGACAACCACATAGTGACAATCATCGATATCACTCTTTTAGATCCCTTGTATCTTCGCCAATTCCACTGTGACGAGGACATACTCGAGGAATTAAACACCCCCGACTACCCATGGGATGTGCTACACCACCGAGTGCTCTTCTTTCCACATGAAGCCTTCATGCTTCCTAACCAACACCCCATATACATAGTCGAAATGAAGGATTTTATCCCATTAGGGCATATCGACTGGTTCAACAACCCCATTCCTGCCCTTGATGCTTTTGAAGAATGCAATAGGACCAATATTTCCGCGACCATCAAAATCGATATTTCCATAAAAAACGGAGTTGTCGAGGAAATCACCATTGGTGCCACATGCACTCCTCAAGAAATCACTGCCTATAAAGCTCTCTTCCAAGAATATCGGGATATTTTTTCCTAGTCATACACATAGATGCCTGGTCTTGATCCCTCTATTGTCGAATATCACATAGACACATGGCCTGATATCACACCAATTCGCCAAAAACAATGACTACTACACCCATCCAAAGTAGTGGCCATTAAAGTCGAGATTGACAAATTACGCGTGGTTGGGTTCATCTACCCCATTGCCTATACCTCATGGGTTTCCAACCTTGTACCCGTTAACAAAAAACAGGGCACTATCTGTGTATGCACGAACTTTCATGATGTCAATCACGCCTGTCCCAAAGACAACTTTCCAATGCCTTTCATCGATCAAATTATCAATGACTGCGTAGGCCATGAGGCTCTGTCCTTCATGGAAGATTTATCTGGTTATAATCAAATACAAATCCATCCAGTCGATCAATACAAAACTGCATTCACCACCCCTTGGGGTACTTTTGCATATTGTGTCATGCCTTTTGGCTTAAAGAACGCTGGCGCAACTTTCCAATGGGCTATGACATACATTTTTTACGATCTATCTCATATAATCCTTGCATACTTGGATGACCTCATAGTTTGATCCAAAAAATGCACCCAACATCTTGATGATTTACAGATCATCTTCCAACGGTGTCGTCATTACAACATCTGCTTGAACCCCCTCAAGTGCATATTCTGCGTCACTGTAGGGAGCCTCCTCAGATTCATCGTTTCACAAAGCGGTATTATCGTCGACCCCCTAAAAGTCTAGGCCATCACAAAAATTCCACCCCCCTGGAATTTATGCCAACTCCAGAGCCTACAAGGGAAAGCTAACTTTTTATGACGATTTGTCCCAGACTATGCCACTTGAGTAGACGGTTTCCTTCGCTTACTACGCTACGACATCCCATTTCACTGGGATGAACATGCCCAAAAAGTGTTTGACGATCTTAAAGTGGCACTCTCCAATGCCCCTTTAATTAGTTCACCCGACTATACTTGTGACTATATCCTCTACATCTCAGCATCAACTGGCTCAGTAGCAGGAGTTCTCGTTCAAATTGGCGATGAAAATCATGAGAATGTCATTTACTACATTAGTAAAAACCTCTCAGGGCCACCCCTGAAGTATAATCACAAAGAGAAACTAGCCCTTGCAGTCGTCCTTGCAGTCTAGAATTTGCGCCATTACATTATTCTTCACACAACCAAAGTTATAGCGGATTCTAACCCCATGCAATACTTGCTCAGTCGTCAGCAAATTAACGACAAATCTGCCCGATGGAACGTTATCCTCTAGGAGTACGATCTCAAATTTTCAACACCCAAGAGAAAGAAAGCTCTCATCCTCACTGAACTTGTGATAGCCTTCCCCTTTGATACTACCAGTACCCTCGTCAATACCGAGCTCCCCGATGAACATCGTTTTTATATCACTTCGGATGATCCTTGGTACGACGACCACCTTGTCTACCTCCGAACCCAAAATTTCGGTAACCACCTCTCATGAGATGATCTTCGTCATATTCGCCACCAGTCCCCCCGCTATCTCCTCATCGAAGATATCTTATATCGGCGAGGGGTCGACACCATACTTCGTCTATGCTTGACTATTGATGAGGTCGATAGAGTCTTGAACGACTGCCATAGAGACGCATGTGGGGTCCATTTTTTGGGGATGTCCATTGCTCAGAAAATCATCTAAGCTGGTTATTTTTGGCCTACATTGTTTCATGATTTCATTCATGCCGTGAAGTGATGTGATAAATGTCAGATTTATGCCAACAAAGCATGAGCACCACCTACTCTTCTCCACCCAATCATTACTTGTAATCCCCCATCCAACAATGGACACAAATACATCATTGTCACAGTGGATTACTTCACAAAATGGACTGAATCCATGCCTACCTTCAACAACACCGCTGGCACTGCAGTGCGCTTTTTCTTTAATCATGTCATATCATGCTTTGGAGTACCACTCCAATTAGTCTCTGATCATAGGAAACATTTCAAGAATAATATTTTCGTCGAACTCTCATCGTGGTTAGGATTCTCCCACGAGTTTGCCTCACCATATTACCCTCAATCAAACAGATAGGTCGAATCAATTAACAAGGTCCTCAAAACCATGTTATAGTGCACAGTTAACAAACATAAGACACTGCACTACGCACCGCAATTGAGCTATTACCCGACACTGCTCCAATGGAGAAACGTTTTTTGAACTTAGAGTCCCTGGATGAAGATCGTCGATCTTCATTACAGAACAATGAGGCAAACAAAAAATTGTCAAAGGCCACCTTTGATTGTCATGTCAACATTCGCTCATTTCACGAAGCCGACGTCGTCCTTGCTTATGATATCTCTCAGGATACCCTCGGTCATGGAAAATTTGAGTTACTATGGCATGGCCCCTACATTATCCAAAATTTCCTCACCAAAGTCACATACATCCTGGCTTCCCCCAAAGGCCTCTCTCTCAAAGAACCCGTCAACGGGCTATACTTAAAGAAATTTTACACCTAAGAGTATCCATTCTACATTAGGTTATTTCTCTTTTATAGTGCTTTTAATCTTTTTTCCATACCTCATGTCTATAATATCATTGGTGTTATTGAAATATGCTTCATCCATCGACCTACCACATCAGTTACGCCGACGGCACCAGCCGTTGGACACAAAATCTCTCTTTGGTAGCTTGGGCCCTCTATACCCCCTCACATGAGCTGCTCCACTCTAGCGGCATATGTTTGGGTTCAACAACCAATAACCAAGCTGAGTACGCTGCCATCATTGGCCTCCTCACCGATGCCAACCATCATCGTATTCGCCACCTTAGCGTCTTACTTGAGTCCCAACTAGTCGTCCTCTAGCTCAACAATGTGTACCATGTCTGTGATCCTTTCCTTTTTCGCAAATATCTGCAAGTTAGACTTTTATCTCGACATTTTGATTTCATTACATTTACACATATTCCAAGACAATTGAATCAAATTACAGATAACTTAGCTAACATTATACTCGATTGGCATATATCACATCAAGATATCTCTACACACACATAAACTATCAAG
>ML779550.1:1416706-1438820 GCA_009831015.1 Picea engelmannii
TGATAGGGAAAAGATTTATAATTTTCCAAAAACATGTACATAATTTTCATTTTTAACTAATTCTAAGTTTCCCTCTTCATATAATACTTCATATAAACATCGCCGCCTGGGATGGAGATTGACCGTCCACCAGATGCAGTCATCAGCCTCTCTCTGCCTTCCATATACACACAGTAGAATGCTTTCACGGAAACGCTGCTGTCAATGTAAGTTACAAAAAACACAAGTTAGAAAACTGCATCTTAAAGCCAGTATGAACAATGAGAAGAAATGTAATTGCTATCCAACAACTGAAATTCGAATTTCCAATTTCTAATGATGAGAAGAGAAGAGAATTGAGGGAAGAAATTACTGCTTTTCAATACTTAACTGGGGGAAGTAATTTTCGTTGAGCACGCAACTCAATGCCCTGCTTAATATTAGTCTTATTATTTTGGTGATAAGGCATCTAAGGAGAATATGGAAAGAGCCAACCCAGGGAGGAAACCTCTGCTGAAAAGCATCATGAAGTATAATACGCGTTATCTACTGTAATGGATACGCGATAAGCCAATAGACAGATTCATTTCAATCCTATTGATGTGTGTAGACTATGGCATTTTGAATTTGCCACTATATAA
This sequence comes from Picea engelmannii, assembly GCA_009831015.1. NCBI lineage: Eukaryota > Viridiplantae > Streptophyta > Pinopsida > Pinales > Pinaceae > Picea > Picea engelmannii. The sequence continues at coordinate 1,417,327 of ML779550.1, forward strand.
ATCTCATCTAATCTAGGATGCTGCAGTAGTTACCTTGATTCTGTAGAAGGAGACCTTTGAGACACTCTTTTGATTATATATAAATTAGCCTCTCCTTACTTCCTCCCTTTGGTCTGGTACCTTACTGTAATTCCCTATCATAGGTAGATCAATATATAGGGTCTATGGCCATCAGACTTTAGGTTTTTCTGGGTATATTTTTAGATTTTGTTTAAAATTTGGTTAGAAATTCTTGGAATGGATATATTTTTAGGTTTTGTTTAAAATTTGGTTAGAAAATCTTGGAACGGTAATAACAAAGTAGTAAAAAACTTGAATTGAAAATTGAATCCAACCAAAATTAATTATAATATTTTTAACTCACAGAAATTTTTGAATTTTATGTAATTTAACAAATATTCATTAAAAAAATAAAATTAACTTAAAAATATAAAATTAAAAAAATATAATACCAAATATATATATATATATATGAACCAACAAGTATATATTTATAAACTAGGTTTAAAAATATTATAATAAAACGTTCATATCTTGAAATATTTTTAACTTATTTTCCTATCTACACAATACATTATTAAAATGCATATATCATCTACATCATGTTTAATCGTACTCACTATATGACTAGTCATTACACTATATTAATGACTTGTATTTTTATATAGATAGGTATGTAGATAGGTGTACACCTAAGTTATTAATGTTGTGTTTTTATATTTAAATTATTAAATTAATAGTGAGTTTTATTTGCTCATTGGTGCGTCTTAAATTTAAATTAATGGGAGACTCTAGAGTTTTTACTTGCTCACTTTGTGTGTGGAGAGTTACATACTTTATCGTGCTTGAGTTTTTACTCACTCACTCAGTGTGCACGCTTGTTTTTTAACGGTAGCTTATTTTACCTTTCGTAGTTGCTCTTTCCTTTTCATTTCTAACCATAGAAGCCGATGCAATCTATGCAAACCCTAAGAGACATTAATTAATATATTACTATGTCTATTAATAGAGTACGTAAGGTTGCATAATAGATTGTGTCAACATTGTGCACGAATATCAAGGTTTTTAATAGTTACATTTAAAAAAAAATTGTGTATTTCTATGAATCTTAACTTTAAGAGACATTAATTAATATATTATTATGTTTGTTAATAATAATAATAATAATAATCTATTTTTAAGGTAACGATCAATTTAGACACTAAATTGTTGTATGAGACCTCTTCATTTATGGGACAAGGAAAATAGATTATGTAAGGTTGAGTAATAGATTGAGTCAACATTGTGTAGGAACATGTTAAAGAAACTAATGTTAACACAACAAGAATTAAAACAAGATTAACAATTGGTGAAAAAATTTCATGGAAATCAATACCTTGTTTTTGAGAATACCCTTTTTCTACCAGTCTTGCTTGGTACTTTTCAACTTTATTATCAACACCTTTCTTCAATTTGTAAATCCACTTACAACCGAAAACCTTTTTGTCCTTTGGAAGTTATACCAGGTCTGTCACATACCCACTACCTCAATCAAATATATGTTTTTGTTTTTTTTTCTGGTCTTCTGCCTAATTAGAGCCCCCGAATTACCTACAAAGGCCTAGCGCAAGCTAGCTCTTTCTCTCTCCCCGTTCCCATGTGGTCGCGGGTCGTGGTCATAGTTCAAATAATCACGGTGCCTCTTTGTATTTCATGCCTTGGCACTACAGGGGTGTTGAATCGTTTAACTCTGCAACCGCTGAACCCCAACAGGGATAGCATTCAGCCAATAGGGATGAATCCCAACAGGGCTAGAGAACAACCAATGAGGATAGGCCCCGTCGCATGGTTAAGTGGAATACAGGTGGAAAAGGGGGGGAAGTGTGACACGATAGTCGATAGGATAGGAGGGGGCCCCACTTCACACGCCACACTATTCCGGAACCGCCCCCATTAAAGGCAGAATGGCAAGGGGGGTCCAGAATTCACCTGGGCACCGTTGATCAAGGTGAATTAATCTCAATCGTTCGAGAGTTGCACGCCCGATTCCAGACCCCCCCACCCAACATATTCGTCTATCTGTAGTCGTCGTTGTTCCCCTGTTTGTGTCAAAAAAAAAATTGCACCGTGGTTCCACTTGTAGTCGCAACGAAGGGGTCATGACAAGGACCAATTTCGAACCTCAAAACCTTCCTGAGTGCGAAGAAATTAACTTGGTCATGTTACGAAGCTCATAAGGATTAGCAGTGTCGTAAAACCATGACAAAGGTGGTATTGGGCTATAGAGTAATGTCAACCTTAGGATCTATTCGGGAGAAGGATAATCTTTCATGACCGTCAGATCTGGTAGTGTTGCAAGCCAGTTAGCCGTGAATTCATTTGGAAATCCGCAGAGTAACAGAGTTTGTTCCATGCCATAGGATCTATTCGGAAGGAAGGGAAATCCCTTACGGCCATCAGATCTGGGGAAGGTGCAGAGGAGTTAAATCAAAATCCCTTCAGACTTCGCAACTTTAGTGAAGTCTGATGCCAAAAACAAGATAAGGGTCAAAGCCCGAAGCTTTGAAGTGGATCTACACCATAGATATGGAGAGGAGAGATCGACCATTGGATCAAGCCATTGTCGAAAGGTCAAACGCAGTGGTGAAGGGTGAAAAATTCCAAAGCTACGAAGTCCGGAGTTAATCTAGATAGTCTATCAAGAGGGACACGTGTCAATAGATCTGAGACTTTGGGGAAAGTCACTTTGTGGGGAAGAAAGTGTTGTGAGTTTGAAACTCCTAAAGCCCGAAGTGTCAAAGTCACACATAGTCGTTGATTGTGAAGGAGGAAATGCATGGGTAGATTGTGAAATTCGGGAGAAAGCACTCCAGGAAAAAGTGAGCATAGAGGAGTTGAAACTCCTGAAGTCCGAAACTCTGAAGCCTGAAGAGACGAAGTAGTGAGTCATGGTGACATTACTTGGAGGTGACGTGGGCACATGGGTTGTGTGCCAATTGTAAGTGGATTCTGAGCCGTGGAATATTGAAATGGAATTTGGAATGTGATGCGTGTCACCCATCTGAATGGGCCACATATCGAACACTAGTATTCTACCATGTGACTTGTCGCATGAACAAGGCTAGTGGGGCTGAGGTTATGTAATGTAGTTAAAGGTCCGAGGATCCACACTGGTGTTGATCATGATACATCAAGATCGACGTCTAGGAGGCATTATGGGGAACCAAGTTGCATGGGAGTTAATTATCCAAGGTAGTCGCGCAATCCAAATCACGGTTTCACCGAGGGGTTACGTGTCAGCATTAGAAGAATTGTGGGATCAAAGGCGGGTTACTCCAAAACACCGTTGAATGCCCCTACAATTAGAAAACGTTAAGTTATATGATGTAATGACGTCACCAAAGGTGATTGGGAATGTTCGGAGATTAATAGTTCAGATGCGCGGATGTGAAATCCTCCAAAGTCTTGAAGATTCAAAGTTCTGGAGCTCAGACACCTAAGGTTCCATGGTAAGTGTGAGCAGTGAGATGCTGAGTAGACGTGTATGGTTGATCTGCCCTATGTCGCAAGTTTGGTAATCTGGAACTCCAAAAACTTATGAAAACTTCTGAAGCCGAAGGCCTGAGTAAGCGCTTATCGATCTAGCACTTGGTCACGACCCATGGTCGTATGGGTTGGGGACTAAGAGAAAGGAGATAGTGCCTCAAAATTATTACAGAGTAGAGAAGAGATCGAAAAGAAAATGAAATCTGAACGTTTTCTTAAATCAGATTGGTTTGAATGCATAAATTGGTGAAGTATTCAAGAATAAGTTTAAATTGTTTCTCTTCCTTGAGTTTTTGGGTGCAAGAAGTGCACATTGTCCATAAGGAGTGCGTCAAAAAAGGTAATTTAACCTTAGAGAAGCTCGGGAGAGATACCGTTGAACCTTCATCAGCATAAGTGCAAGGAGTGTACAGGGAGAATTTTGTGTTGAGTTTAGAGAGAGATAGAGTCACTGACAACTCTGTAGGGGCTTTGTCGGTTGGGCATCAAGCGAGTGAAGGTGGGAACAAAGAGAAATCTTTGTTGATTTCAGGTAGAAAAGTATCAGAGGAAGATACTCAGAAATTTGTTGAACACTCTGTGGAAAACACTCAACAAGGTGTGCTTTGAGTAGAAGGTTGCCAGGAGGGAACAAAGTTTTCCTTTGAAAGGAAATAGAAGGGTCGAGACCCTTAGGATTTGAGTAAATAAAAAATCTCAGAAGAGATAACGTAAGGAGTGCGTGGGAGATAGACTCATTCTAAGTCCTAAATATCAAAAGAGATAACTCTTATAGAGTGAAGACGAGATCCAAAAGGCAGATTTGTAGGAGAAAGGTCAAAGGACGAAGCCTTTGAGCATCTACAAAACTCTTCCAAGTCAGAAGAAGTTGAAAGATTAATAGAACGAGAGACAACAACCGTCAGATCAGTTGTGGGGAGGAACCTGGACTATTAGATCAATGTCTAATAGAAAGAGGGAAGCACAGAGGAGAGGAATGGATCCCATCAGTTAGGTCTGAGCACGAAGGACTAGCGACCGTTGGATCCGAGGGTAAGCGCACGAGACTTAACCCTTGTGTGCCCAAAAGAAGTGGACTTTTCAAATTCCCGAAGTGATTTGGGACCATCCATCATCAAGGAGGACAAGTGGTGTAAGATCCACAGCTTTGAAAGTTTGTGGACAAGGAGGAGGAGAAACAACTGAAGTAAATCTTGGTTGTTGATCTGAAAGTGGATGTGCGACGCCATATATGGAACTCCAGGTACGGAGCACTCTAGAGGAAAGCAGTGGATGATAGTGTCGAAGTCCCAAAGGAGATCTCAATTGTTGATCGAGGAGGAGGTCGAAGGACCGTTGATCTGGTCTTGGTCGAAAAGAGCCAAAGTCCTGAAGAGAATTAGGGTCGTTGATTTCGAGAGGATGTGTGGAAAAAGATCTGTCACTCCGAGAAAACTCACTACAGATATTTATGTGTGTAGAGACCTGAGAACTCTTGAAGGCCAGAGAGTCAGAGTTCATCATAACTATTCGATTTTTTAGGACAAATTTCAATAGATCTTCCACTTCGAAACATTGTCATATGGGGAAAAGAAGATAGTTGAGAGTTGAAACTCCCAAGGGCCTGAGAGCCGAAATCAAGCGTAGTCATTGATTTCGAAGGGAGATACGTGTCTACAGATCATGTAGATCTGGGATCACGTGTGGAAGGAGGATAAATAACAGTACTTGATCACAAATTTTCATCGAAAGTGAGAGATCGACAGTCGGGAAGAATTGTGGGGCCAGAACTTGCTCGGATGTTAAAAATGTGAGAGCGGGCCACAATTTATACCATGGTTTTAACAAAGTGATGTGTGGTAGCTGGAGGTGAATTGCAGGGTGAAAAGTAGGTTTTCCTAAAAACACTCTTTCCCACACCCACAATCACACACTTACGTGAGGTCATAGCCCAGGGTCATATGAAGGAAAGGGCTAATGAAAAAGGGGTTAGTTCCTGAAACTTGGAGTTTTGGAAGAACGTATGAATAACTCATGGGTCTATCAGGACTTTCACACAGAAGGAAAGGAGACCTATGTATAATTATTTTGGGATCAATCACGAGCCTGAAGAGTCAATCTGACTTAGCATTTGGAAAGATGTTTGATCGGGAGGTCAGTAGACCCCATTGAGGTAGAGGCCTTGTGTCGAAAGTGCTCAAGGAAGAAATAGTCATGTACAATGACTACAATGAGAGAACAAGAAGATTAAGGAATCCAAGAAGAATTGAAGACCTCTAGATTCAGCAAGGAAAAGTTGCACATGGGAAAGAAGTTTCTGCAATTTCTGTGGAAGCAAGTATGTTACGACTTGTTGGGTCAGCCAGAGCAAAGAATGCTTGCATGTTTGCAAGTGTTGTTGCTGATGTTGTTGCATAACAAGGGAAGAAACAAAAAGCTGAAGTGTTGGTTATAAGTTTGATAAAAGAAGCATGGAATATTCTATTTCCATCATACATTCAGGTAGTATAAAATTTATTAATGGAAGTGATGCAGGCATGAGTTTTTATTACTCTTTTTGCATAATTGCCGAAAGGAAATTTAGGTAAGAATTTCCTCAGCCATAGTTATCTTATAAAATGACATGATTCTATTATTGAGTGCATACCATTGGATGTGGTAAATGATGGAGGCATGTATTAATTCAAATATTTTTAGCTTCTAAATGCACACACTAACATAGTAGAATGTCACGTTAATTTGGCTATGGGGTAATAACCAAAGATTTAAAGATAAGAACTGGTTATAGGAATGAATGCCAGTAAGCTAGTCATGTATGAGACCAAGACCTGGTTGGATATGGAAAGGTATCGATATGGAAAGGTTATGAGCCAAATAGGTACTAAAGGCTTCCTACTTTTAAATAAAACTTGGGCTGCAACCTTTTTTCTAACACTAATGAACACCATAGAATTATATTCTTGGTGTAGTGTTCGGATCGAAAAGGAAGGCATCCAATTAATTAGGAAGAAAATAGGAAGTGTGTGGAGAATGTGTCAACACATTGGCCATAATTCAAACTTATGGATGGTGAGATACATGACTGAGATAAAGAGCATTATGTAATTCAATGCAAGGTGCTCTAAATAAGTATGCATTGAGAATTGCACTCATGCATAGTAAGTGATAGAATTGTATACTTAAATGCACTTTGCTGAATGCATTTTGTGAGTGCATGTATATATGTTTTTGGGAAAGGAAATAATTATACTAATGGATGAAATGTTGCTAACTCATGAAGTTGACAACATTTCAGGAACTGTTAAACATTGCAACTGGAAATTTGCAAGCCAGGTAGTCACAAGATTAGAGACTACATAAAATTTTGTGTTCAGAAAATTGAAATAATAAACTTCTTGTTATTAATTATGAACATGCATATGCATAGAATGATGATTCATTCTATTTGGTTAAATTGTTTGTTAATTGTGATTGAATTGCTAGGTGCAGTAAATTCTAAGATCATTGCATAAGGTGTTGTACATGTTGAATTATGATGTACATAAAATACTGAAAATTGTTGGTTGTATGCAAGATGAAGGATTGTAGGAAAAATGGTATGCAGTTTGGTGCTTGTGGAAAACCACAAGGATGGATGCATTCATAATATGGAAACAACCAAGATGAATTATGAAATATAATTTCATGTTTTGGAAAAAAAAAGTTGAACTCCCTTTTGAACTAATTGGAGTTCCTAAATGAATTCTTTTACTTTTTCTCATGATAACTACATGTGGGTGATGCAGATGAGATGATGTTGACTAAAGTTAGAATGATGAATACAAAGAGTAGCTCAAGAAAGATGTCTATTGGAGACCTCTAAGGGTAGTTGGAAATCCTCGAGCCATGGTGCTCTAAGAATTCCAGTCCGACCTGTTTCTAAAGCCCAAGGAAAGGGAGGTGTAACAACCGATGGATTGTGTGACAGTGAAGGTGCACACTCTTGGGGTGGGACATGCATGTGGGGACAAGAGACTGTTGGTTATAATGCTACTAGGGTTTGGTACCTTGTCCTAGACCATATTGATATTGAAGTCTTCTCAATCAAAAGATAAGTATCAATTCTCTATTCATTGTATGCTATGTATCTCGTAATTTGTACACATGTTATAATTTTATTAGAATTGGCTATATATATATTGCATGTATGATATAATGTTGCTTCTGAACGAATAGGTGTATGAGCATAGTGTTTACGTCTGTGGAGTCATAGCACTGCTGAGAGTTTATCAATGGATGGAACATCGTGGATCTACAACCATTCAGTGTTTTCAATAAGGTTTAAATGAATCATGTAACAAGGAACAATAAGTTGAATGTTTTCTTGAAGCAACTCCAGGGAATGGAGTAATTGAGTTTCAGCTACAGTATGGATACTAGAATTGGTGCTTGAAAGTAAAGCTATATAATGGGCTTCCAATAGCTAAAGCTTGGAACAGTTTGAAGAATTTTTGAATTATATATGTATAAACAAGTTGCACTGATGACAATGCAAAAATAATGGGAAGGGATTGTAATATCCCCCGATAGAACCCCAGTTGTAAATATGAATTGTAAACATGTTTTTTAGGCTGGTGGGTTGAGTTATAATAATCTAGGAGGATTATGTGGTGATTAGGCCATGAGCCTAATATTTTTTTGTATATGTAATTATGCAGATCATTAATAAAAATATAAGCATTGCTACGTGTAGAATGACCAAGAAGAAGAGTTATGGGGGACTAAGCTCCACTAGGTAGGGTAAGGAAGGGGGCATAAGTATTTGGGCCTAGGGGCTAAGCTAAGGGGATTACCTCTAGAGGAATAATATTTTAATATTATTTCCTGAAAACTAAGGTGGACATATTATGTTTTGTTATCCTAAGTTCCTGGTGGCTGGGGATGTAGGCTAAATAGAGTGCATGCAGCTCCAGGAAGAGAAGTTTTGACCTAGGCTCATGCAGTTGAATGTTCAAGCATCAACTGTGTTGTGGGGGGGCTTTCCATTCTCGACCCACTGTCTCACTGTGAACCGAAAGCATCCATCATGGATCTCTAGAACCAATAATCCTGTGAGTCAAGTAATGCTGGTAGTTCGTTGGTCATTTGGCCATCCTCCACGTAAGTTCGTGAGGCCATTCTCCCATCCTTTGTCTGAACCTGAGACCTCAGTAGTCAATCTCGGATAACCACGCATCTCTGAAAAGTAGAAAAAAAAGTAAACCTGTGTGATTTCATGAACCCAGTCTATCCACACGCACAGAGCTGTGTTCATACCTAAATCGTTTTGAGTTGTTTCCTTCTATGGAGAGCTAGGTTGTGTCATAACTCTTGGTTGTTGCAGCCACACAATTCTTGGACTGAGTGTCTTTTGTTGTTGTTGACTGTTTCACATTGAGCATTGATATGTCCTAGTGTTCGAGTGATGTCTTGTCGGGTGTCCATACCCATTTTTCCCTATTTTCATTGTTGTTGTTGTTGCTGTCAATTGTACCTGAGTGTATCTGAGTCGAAGACTGGTTATCAGAATTGTGAGTAGCTCTCCCAGGTGAGAGAGTTTGCTGGGAAGTTAGTTATCCTGGAAGGGAGTCTCATAGTAGCCATAGTACTCTAAGACTTTTGGTCCAACCTATTGCCGAAGCCCAAGGTAAGGGAGGTATACTAGATGATGGACTTGTATCAGTGAAGGTGTATGCTCTTGAGGTGGAGCAGGTGTATGGGGAATGAGGTTCTATGTGTTGTGGGCATAAGTGGCTCTTGGGATAAAAGATCCTTCATGTTTCTTTGTGCAGCTTCCTTGTTGCCCTTGCCAAGCCTAGAATTCCCTTGCCTGGTGGAGTTTAGTCCCAGCTCGGGGGTGACCTACTGCAGAGAGTGATGAGCAACATGGTATAAGGCTGGGAGTTTTGTGGAAGGTCTGCACGCAGTTGGTGGTCTTCTAATAAAATATAAGTACCATTATTATGTTCATTTACATGTGGTGTAACGGTACATATGTTTTAATTGATCAGTATTGTCTGTGTATGTTGTATATGTTGCATGTGTAGGCTTACTATTATTTTCACATTATTATGTTATATATATGTAGAATAGTCATTCTATGTTTATATGGATGTGTATATTTTTTCACAAGTATCTCTGTGTGGCATAGCCCAGTAGTTAAAGGCTAAGTTAAGGTTGTGTTGGTAGCATTACTCAGTCTTTGGAATGCCAGGTATGTTACAATGCATCCCTAAGGAAAGAATCCTTGGAATACCTTCTCTCTAGTCTAACCAAGAAGCTCGATAACTGGGCGTTCAGATCCCTCAACCTAGTTGGTAGATTAATCCTACTAAAATTTGTCCTTCAAACTATGCCTCTGTATCCTTTCTCTATCCTAGAGGCTCCTAATTTTATAATTAAACCGGTGAAAAAATTACACAGATAATTTATTTGGGGGGGTCCAAAGAGAGGAAAAAATGGGCCCTAGTTTCGTGGAAATCAATTTGCAAGCCCAAGATGGCACGAGGTTTGGGCCTCCGAGACCCAAAAATAGTGCGTAAAGGCTTATGATAAAAGCTATGGTGGCAATGGATTACCAACCAACATTCTCAGTGGGCTCATATTTGGAAGGTTAAGTATGCCAGAGAATAATGGGAAGGAATCCTAATATGAATACAAAGTGCCCCAAGCTAATCTAACTTATGGAATTTGGCTTGGAAAAATAGATCCCTAATCCAACAAAACTTCCTTTTGGAAATTAGGAATGAGCAGGGGGCTTTCTTTTAGGAATATTCTTTGCAACATATGCCAAAATGGTCAGACCAAGAATGACTCCAAGGAATAAAGGAAGATGTTTTATACAAAGGGAAAACAAAAGTAGCACACTATTGGGCCTCAGAAGAATCTCATTAGAGATGGTGCAAATGGATCCCCAAAGAAGGATGGGAAGGAGTTGATGACCAAGAGACTGCAGAACGATTTTGGGAGGACTTAACTAGTAAGATAATCAAATTTAGTAAGGAATAAGACTACCTCCGTTGGGGTTGGTTAATGAAGGGACATTTTACGGTTAAAGAGGCCTACTTGATTGCAATAGACTACCAAAATCTCTCCAAACCGGAAATTTGGCAGCGAATATAGCAACACAATTTGTGGCCAAAAGTTTCAACCTTTCTATGGATGCTAACTCAAAACAAGACATTGACTTGGGATACTATCTATAAAAGAGGCTTCATAAGACCCCCAGTGTGCCCACTATGCCTCTCACAGGAAGAATCCATCAAGCATTTGTTCAATTCTTGTCCCTTTGTGGTTTACTTATGGGACCAGAGAAAATACCTTTTCCATGGATCGAGACAAAGTCGTCAATATCTTCCTATCTCCATCAAAGAATGGACAACATCCATCATTACTAACCCTATAGTCAATCGCTTATGGCAGCTCCTCCCAAGATTCTTTTTATGGGTAACCTGAAAAGAGCGCAACATAAGAATATTTAGAGATGAGACCCAACCCTCGATAGAGGTATGGAACATAATAATCAGATATATCCTGGAAACAACCAACACTCAAAATTGGAAGGAATAATATTGGAAGATGACCTAGTATGAGAGAAATATTCTTAATGCCCTAGCTCTGACCAATCTCTCGGTTCCGATTTTCCCAATTCCACCACCCCTAAATCTCTCCTCTCCTTCAAGCTAGTCACCTCCTCCCCAAGGGTTTATCAAACTAAAATTTGACGGGCCTTAAAATGAAACCCATATAAGGTATTTTTGGGAAGATATTTTTGTGATATGTCAGGAGGGCTCATCAGAACTTATGCAAGCAAGCTAGGCCACACAAGTAACAACTCTATGAAAACATTATCCTTGAAATAAGGTCTCAACATAACAAAGTAGAATGGTTACAACAAGGTAATATTTGAGGGTGAATCCCTTCTTATATTCAACATTATTAAGTGCATTCAACAATGGTTTCCATTTTTTAATATCTCACACAACTGGCATCTCAAGTCTTCACTGGAGCGAGTAGAAAATTTAATGCATAACATCCCTGCTATTATTCCAAGTCATGTGAAGAGGGCATCTGATCTGGATTATTTTGAGAACGAAATGAAAGAAGAGATATAAAAATGAAATATGTAGAGATATTGAAATAAACAAAGAGATACAATAATCCACAATTTTCATTAATGAGAGAATGTACATAAACTATAAAATTATAGAGGGAATGACTTGCTAGAATGGTGGAATCTTATCTCTAAGAAGAGATGTGATGGTTATGCTCATTTGCAAGAAGATGATGATGTTTACAATGAGTATCTAGAGGAATTTTTAACATAAATAAAATCCAAAAAACTAACCTTGGAAGATGAAACACCAAAAGGTTTGTGGGCCCCAATGGGGGTAGTTGGTACATCAACTTCCCAAGGGCGTAACTTTTTCATACGATCTTCGTTTGGGATGCACGATAGATCGTTTGAAAGGAATATGCGAGGAATAAATTTTTTTCCATCATACTCTTTATAAAGCCTACAATTTGATTGCGATGGACCCAAAAAATGTTATTTAGGGCCTCAACTAGCCCTAAAAGTTTAGGACCCAAAAATATGTATAAAAACTGCCAAGGTGGAAACTCTTCTTTTGAGCCAGTTCAATAGGTGGGCAACCATCAATTTCCTATTGGATCAACAAAAAATAAGCTAGTATATTGGATAGAAAACATGGGGTCCAATTAGCTAGCGACAAGTGGGAAGAGCCACGATACCCTAATAACGAGGATAAGTTGGTGACCAATTTTCTATCCTTAGCTTTGAAATATTGGAATTACCATATGGTGTGTTAGGGATGGGAATCGAAGGTGCTATATCCCCTGAGGATGCTAGGATAGTTGGCATCAAGGGAAATAACACTAGGAGTATCTGGCATCACAACTAGAGGCAAGGTATAATGGGTACGTATGCCAGAAGAGAGGGATTTTCATTGTGTCAAGGGCTAGGGATGATAACTAAGGATTTTGTATCCCTTGAGGAAGTGAGGACAACTAGAGAAGAGGGAATAAATGTATATGGAATTAAGGGAGGGACAAGTAGGAGAATATAATGGCAGTGAAGTATAGCAACATCAATAGGTATGATCAATAGTTGGGAGAGAATGATCACCATGCCCGAGGCTCCACTCATGAACCTTCAGGTGCACTCACATTGCACCCTATCCTAGTTACATGTGGAGGAGGGATTTTAGCTTCCCATCCATAGACTCTGTGATTAATGTCATTTAACATGGAGTTAAGCTACTCAGTTTTGGGTGTTATCATCCTCAGATCAATGGAAAAGGTGATGCATAACATGCACAATGTTAGGTCTATAGGTTGGAAAGTGTATCAACAATGACGTCGAAGAATTCCTTGTCAAAATATTGGTTCAGTGGAGACTCAACAGGGTCTCTAGAGTGAAAGGGGGGTAGAGACCCTCCCCCTATGAACAATTGTTAGATGTTGGCTTCGATTGGGAGACTGGGAAACCATGGATCCTTGTCAACGATACCCAAGTGGGTATTGTCGAGGAGGACACTCATCAACAGGGCCTTCATATCGACAACCTAGTAATGAAGTCTCAACCTCAAGGATTCAACGTGAATCATTCAAAACAACAACCACCTTCTTTGCTTCTACTCCCCCTCATCTTCAAGATCATTTGGAAGAGCTGAAGGAAGTAGTCCATCAACATAGAGCCAAGACCATTGACCTGGAGGTGGACGATTCAACAATCCAATGTTTTCTTGATGTTGGGTCGACCCATGCTAGGAAAACCAAGTATTGGAAGATAATGGAGCTTTACTAGCACATCAAATGCTATTGGGCCAGATGCTTCAGATCTAGGAGGAGGCTCATAATACAATGCACCTACAATTATATGGTATCCATTTAATAATGCAAGAATTTCTCTATCGTCTTCCTTCGTCGAGTACAGTGGTGACAACTTCAGCCCCAAAAAGAACTACTAATTCATCCGTAGAGTAGACCTAGGACCAGTATCTCAAGCTTCCAGGTATTTGAGTAGTAGGTAGTTTTTTAAGAATTTTTATTAATTACCAAAGAATATCAAGGCCAAGAGCCTATAGTAAAATTGATTTAGGCTATTTTTTTGGTTTATTAGATGATCTAGGTGGATATTGGTGGCCACCCACCTGTTCCAAATTCCAATTGGCTCATCTTGACATTTTTTAGTTCAACACATTTTTGTGTAATGGGGACATTTCTTTGTAATGGTGGGTTCTGCATTTATGAGGATGTCTTGAAGTCCTACACAACATCTAGGTGGATAATGGTGGCCTCCCACCTATTCCAACTCACTTATTTTGGAAGTTTTCATGTCAATATATCTTTTTGTACTTCCAAGGCCATTTTGGGGCCCTAAACAATGTTTTCTTGGCTTACCACAGTAAAACTATAGACGATATTAGAGTTTTATGACATAATGTGTATTTCTCAAAAATACCTTTCAAATGAGCTATCACACGCCTAAAACGAATATCATATGCAAAAGTTACGACCCCAAGAAGTTGATGTACTGACTTACACCAACAGGGCCCACATGAATTTTGTCACTTCATCTCCTAGGGTTAGGTTTTTAGATGTCTAGGGTTTTTGCATTCATGTTTACTATAAAAATGCTTTTAGAGCCTCATTGTACTCATCTTCTAGTGAATGAGCGTAGCCGTCACATCTCTTATCAGAGATAAGTTGCCACCATTCTAGCGAGTCTTTCACTCTGTATTTTTACAGTCTCTGTACATTTCTTTCATTAATAGAAATCATGTATTACTGTATTTCTCTATTTATGGTAAAATTTATGCGCACTTCATTGTTTTATCTTTGATTTCATTTCATTCTGAAAATAATCTGGATCAGTGGTATCAAAGCAGGCTGCTCTTGATTTTTTTTCAGTGCATGTCCCCAACAAGGTCTGAGTATAGAAAGTTGGGTCTCGAGCTTGTCTCTCTTGAGGAAAATTTCTCTCACACGCCCAAGAAACCCTCCATGGTAGAAGAAGATAAAAACAACAGAGCTGAAGATTCTATTAACATGTTCCTTGAGCAAGCTCTCATGCGACAGAGGGTCAAAATGATGGAGAATTTTTTTCACATCCTTCAATCATTATCAATAGCAATAGGAACATATTCATCAAGCAAGAAATTTGGAGGAACATCTCCCTTCAAGGTACAAGTTAATATTGATATTCCTGTATTTGAAGGTCAGATAGATGCAAATGCCTTAGAAAAATGGTTAAATCTACTAGAAGTTTATTTATATGTTCACAGTTTTTCTGATAGGAAAATAATCACCTTCGCACTCCTAAAGGCTCTCCCCCATGTCAAACATTGGTGGGAAACTTACTGGGAGAAAAGTTCCACAGAGGAATCTAGAATATATGGGGTTGAGCCCACTTGGGATTTTTTTGGGGATGCATTCAAGGAACAATATTACCCTTTTGATAACTATGAACACCACTACATGAGATGGAACACATTGCGAAAAGAGAAGAGCCAAATAGTGTTAGAGTTAAAAAATAATTTTCATACCTTGCGCACCAAGATGGGTATCAAAGATTCTGAGTGACATCTGGTTCTGAAATACTCTAGGGCTCTGCATAAGTACATCCAAACTGAAATGGATTTCCTAAACATCTCATCATTGGGAGCCACCTATCGATATGTTGTCAAAATCGAGCAAACATTTAGGCACTAGAACAAATGGGAGTTCGGGTATGCAAATCCGCAACAAACAAAGCATGATGAAAACAACCCTAACCAATAGCCTCTCGAAAACCAATCTAAGACATAGGAAAAGAAGGGTAAAGAAAAGACGAATAATGACACTAGGAATTGGTGCAACTTCCATAAAATCCCCTGGCACAACAACGATGAATATTAGTCAAAAAAATCATTGGTGGTTGAGATCAAAGACGAGTCAAACCTTGATTCAAAATATGATCCGGAAAATAATGAAAAAAGATAGAGCATCGATGCAGAACCCACTGCTAATGTCGCGGACCACAACAATTCAACCAAAAGAACCAGTAGATTATGAAGAGGGGGAGTGCCTCTTCCATTCACAGATGTGGGTGAAGGGGAACCCACTGCATTTCATTGTTGATAGCAGTAGCTAGAAGAACCTCATATCATTTGAGTTCGTCAAACATTTGGGGATGTTAACAACACCACACCCGCAACCATACAACATCGGGTGGATTCACCAGGGACAATATATTTTTGTTAGTCAGCAATGTCGCCTGTCCTATGGAGTCCATCCCTTCAAGGATGAGGTAGCGTGTGATGTTTCCCCTCTTGATGTTTGTGATGTTTTTTTGGGCCAACCATATATGTGGAAATGTCATGTTGTTTATGACTCTCGACCCTATAGTGTCATTATTACTCTAGGGGGTCATCTCTACATGATACCAGATGTAGTTCCAACTACTGTTCCACCAAAACAATTCCATAAGGTAATCTCTCATACTGCAAAATTCATCATCTTTACAGTCTGTTCAAAGGATGCACAGAAGGCCACTACAACCACTACAGCCTCAACACCTTCTATCCAACAAAAGAAGATTGTAGAAGAGAAAGACGATATTATTTATTCACCTACGATGGTGCCTACACAATGCCCCATCAATCCCATAGACAACAAGTTGGTGGAGCAGATTCAACCCCACCAACAATAGGTTCATTACAACCTTCCACATACCAAGTAATGCAACTTCTCTAGCAAGGCACACAACTTACCAAGATTCAGATTCAACAAATACTTTCCCCTCTTCCCCGGGCACTCAACGCAATGGAGAACATTTCTTCCTAAGGGGGACAACTGATCCAGGTGGATATTGGCGGCCACCCACATGTTCCAAATTCCAACTAACTCATCTTGATAGTTTTCAGTTTAGCACATTTCTCTGTAATGGGGACGTTTATTTGTAATGGTGGGTTCTGCACTTTTGGGGTTGTCCTGAAGCCCTACACAACATCTAGGTGGATAATGGTGGTTGCCCACCTATTCCAACTGGCTTATTTTGGAATTTTTCATGTCAGTAAATACTTTTGTACTTTTAGGGATGTTTTGGGGCCCTAAATAATGTTTTTTTGTCTTTCCATAGTCAAACTATAAACGAAGTCAAAGTTTGATGACATAATGAGTAGTTATCGAAAATACCTTTCCAATGGGCTATCACACGCCTAAAACAAAGATCATATGCAAAAGATACGACCCCAGGAAGTTGATGTACTAACTTGCCCCAATGGGGCTGACATGACTTTTGGTGCTTCATATCCTAGGATTAGGTTTTTGGATGTTTAGGGTTTTGACATTGATGTTTATTATAAAAAGGCCTTTACAACCTCATTGTACTATTCTTGTAGCGAATGAGTGTATCAGTCACATCTCTTCTCAGAAATAAGCTACCACCATTCTAGTGAGTCTTTCACTTTGTATTTTTACAGTCTCTGTACATTTCTTTCATTAGTAGAAATCATGTGTTACTATATTTGTTTGTTTCTGGTAATATTTATGTGGACTTCATTGTAATATCTCTGCTTTCATTTCGTTCCGAAAATAATCCGGATCATTATCTTTTGAGACTCTATTTAAATTTTTTGGACAAACAGTATGTACAAAAAAACCTATACCTTTGTTGGTCTAGTTTCTAATAGCAAGCCAATAACAAAACCTTTTTCTATGTATTATATTTTGTTGGATCAATATAATTTTTGTCAAAATTTACTTACAAATAATAATAATAATAATAATAATAATAGACATCTCTATTTAACATTTGACAAAACAAATACTTAAATAATGAATTGTGACACTAAAACATGTAAATTTGTAAAATAGACACTCTACTATGTACCATATGTGTGAAATGAATTATTCATTGATATGCTTTTTATTATTTAAAAATCCATGTATGCTTCTTATATTTGCCGTGTCCTGTGAATGTACATTGGCAACCCGGTGTGTCCCATGAATGTAGATTAGCAACCCATTGTAGAATAAGCTTCTCATATGGACATTGTCTCTGAATTTCAATATCTTGCCTCCACTATTTTATAACATAGACATTGTAATATGCATCATTTAAATAGAACACAATGATATTGTTAAGATTAAAAAATAAATATAACACAATCATTGTAATATGCATCATTTAAATATAACATAATGGTATTATAATATACTTCATTTAAATAGAACACAATGATATTGCCTCCACTATTAATGATTAGTTTTGATTTAAAAAATAAAACATTTATCGAATAAATAAATTTCAAAAAAATTATAACTGAAGGCGAAAATCATTATTTTAATAATTTTGTAATTAAATGAAATACGACATCTAGCTCTTGGTCTTTAATTTTTTTACATAATAAAAAAATCATATGTCTTATTTACTAGCACAGCCGCTAACTCACGGCTGGTGAACGCCGAAAGGCAGCAAAAACGCAAGTATGCACAAACGACTGGTGATGTCAGTACAGAAACGCGGCCATCAAATGCCAGCCCGCAGAAACATGAAATGTCGAATATCTTAATAATTTTTAATCAGGTAGACGTGACAATAAGTTAGTGAACACAGTAATTTTTAAACACGATTAGATAAATGTAAAAAAGTAAACATATAAACGAATGTCTTTATAACAGCTCAGAAGTTAATGGATGAAATCAGAGCCATTCATTTAGTGTGACGACTAAGAATATTCTAGACATATTTAATCGTGTCCATAGAAAATGTATTAAGAACTAAAAATCTATTAAATGTGTCCATTGTCAATAGGTGTACGCCTTTCGGCGTAATAAAAAATAAAATAAAGAAAACAGTTTATTTATGTAATATTCTTTTTCTCTTTATTTTATATAATTTAATCATTTAACTTTCTATTAATCCAGTATATAAATCTGAATTTTCTATTAATCCAAAAAATTTAATTAATTTTCTAGTATATAAATCTGTTTGTTACAAATTTAATTTCATCATTTTCAAAATAAATTTATATTAAATGTTCATAAATAATTAAAAAAGTATTCTTATAAAAAATAAAACTAGACATAATTAAATCAACATCATAAAAAAGTTAGGATGGAGGAGGAAGAATCTTCTCAGTAGATTTAAGGAGTCCCTCGACAAGTGTATCATCTAGATCAAATAGAATTAAAGATCGTCCTACACATATCTAGAAACTCAACTATGAGAAACAAATTAATAAAAATATAAATGATAATTCGAAGAAACATATTTTTGTCAATACGTTACGTTATAGATGAGATTAGAGAAAGTCTGTTAGGCTAGTTTTATATAAATAGTTTCAAGGTTGGGCTAGTTTTGGTTGAGTATTTTAAGTTCCTTATAAATATTATAAGGTTGTTTTCAAAATATTATTCACATATATATATTTTTTCTAAATTAAAAACATAAAAAACGAAAAATGTTACTTAAAATAAAAAGTAAAATTAAAAACTAAAATAAAAGAAAAAAACTATTTACTTATTTTTAAAAATAAGTAAACTTATATTATACATATATTTTTACACGTGAAAAATTAATAAAAATATAAATGATAATTCATTTTTTTTTTCAAAAATAAAAAATTAATAAAAATATAAATGATTATATATATATAACATCTATAGTCATATCAAATACTCACCAAAAGGCGGAACAAACAAAATAAATAAACGTATAAAATATGTACCTTCTTCTTAAAATTCAACCACAAAGAAATAAAAAATAAAAAACAAAATTAATAAAAATATAAATATCCAAAGAAATATATATTTTTTCCAAATTGTCAAAATCTATAAACCAATATATGTATATAGAATTTTCAAAAAACTATAAATCAATATATGTATATAGCATTGAATGAGGCTCGATTATGGTTATCCATCATGATTGGAAACTTGTTACAAAGAAACCAAACCAAGAAATAATAAGCAAACAAATTGATAAATGAAACAAATGATACAAATGCTTGTTGGCTTGTGGTGGTCGGGAGATCAACATATACAAATTGTACTTGGTTTTGGAGCCTTGGTTATACTTTCACACAGTTGCTGCACATTCAATATAATGGATTCTAGTTAGTAGAGCTATTAAGCTTTTGATAACAAGATCTTGGGTATTCATCTATGGAAACAACATCTCCTTAAGCTTCCCACATTCATAATTGAATGCCAAATAAATTTTACAAGTGTTGCTCAATAACTTTCATGCACTACTCAAATGCCAAAGGACATTTACAACTGCTATCTAGCAATTGTTGCACACCAGTTGCCTTGAATGTTAGGAAGCCAAATAGTTAGGTCTACGATAGTGAACCATAATCAACCGTGGTCAACCTTAGACAACCATGGCCAACCAAAGTAGATCAAAATCAATGCAACATAACCTTTAACAGATGTCATAATGCAACATAGGAAATTTAACATAAGAAAAGTTGAATTTCAAAATGTGACATAACCTTTTAGGAATGTAGCAATTCAACATAATTAATAAATAATGAATGTCATGCTATGACATATTCATTGAGGAATGTATCAATTCAACATAAGTAATCAAAGAAGAATGCGACAATGAAACATAACCCTTCAAGAATGTAGCAATTCAGCATATAACATACCGCTCTAACGCACTGGGAAAACTTATTCTTTGAGGACACTTGCTCACAAGTGATCCAGACTTTTATGATGTTAAAACATTTATCCTTGATTATGATGCGTTATGATAGATGACATGATGTTTTACTACTTTGACGTAGACAGGTGCTTTGACTCAGTTTTATTGAGTGTGCGGGGTTTTGGACCTTGAGGATGCAGAGGCATCGGTGGAACCGCTTGGACTTCGGATTGAGTCAGGGAGTGTGCTATTTGGGTTGATTTATTACTGTGATATTTCATTGATTTGATGATATGATGTTGACATGTTCTAACATGATTGTTGAAGATGCAGGCTGACAATAGCTTGCCGACTAGACTCACATATGGAGTAAAGGGGCCACACACAATTTCCAGAGAGGTTTAGGGAGAGGTGTGGATAGCAGCCCTACCACAGCCTACTAGCACTCCCGCCGTGGCTCGAACTGTAGGTTAACGATTACCTAGTTCGAGAGGATCCACGATGCTGTGAGGGCAGATTGCGACAGTCGCTCAGGATGATTCTAAGGGGTGCGTAATAAGGCGGGGGCCTTATTCCTTAGAGCCCTTAGTCTCCCACAAGTTCACCTAGCGGAGTGTTGACTCCAGGGGTTATAGATGTCTACCAATCAGTCAAGTTGGCGAGTGGAACCTTTGGAGCACGTGGTGCATCCTGAAGGGCACGTCGCGCAAAAGAAACGCAAGTTGGCGAGTGACACCCTTGGAGCACGTGGTGCATCCTGAAGGGAACGTCGCAAAAAAGAACCACAAGAAGTGAGTGGCACCCTTGGAGCACGTGGTGCATCCTGAAGGGCACGTCGCGCAAAAGAAACATAAGTTGGCGAGTGGCACCCTTGGAGCACGTGGTGCGTCCTGAAGGGAACGTCGCGTTGATGTTGATGAAGGAACAAACCTAGATGGCCCTAAGACATTTAACACATTAAGAAATCCTTAAACAACTTCCCTAACCAAGTGTCGCCCAGTTCAGAATCTAAGTCCTAAGTCTAAAACTTTTTAGGGTAAAAATTTAGTCTAACTTTAAGAAAAAGACCCTAAAATAAAAATAGAAATTTAAACAAAAACCCACTTAAGTAATAGTTTAGTCTTCATAAAATTCTTGGGGTAAATGAAGAGAGTAAGAATTTAATTAGAAACAGTGGATTTAAAAATTTCAAAGAAGAAATTATTCATTAACTTGTGGAAGTACAAAGATATTAAATTAATAATAAAAGGGAAAGATTTAATAATGCAACTGCCATTTTGGGCTTTAATAAAAAGGGGAAAGAAGGGAATAATAA
>ML779550.1:1443049-1460100 GCA_009831015.1 Picea engelmannii
AAAACAAAGGGGTGACTATTTATATTGATGGAAGGCCAAAAGCTTCTGGAAACATTATGGGCTTTATAAATAGTACACGATCAAGGACAACAACTAAGCAATCAAATTGCATATTTGAGGTGCATGACAAAAATCGTATATTCGTATGTGCAACAAAATCAATAGTTGCAGGTGAAGAGATGTTGATCGATTACAATTTGAATCGAATAAATGGAGGGGATGCTACTATGGGGGTAAATATCTTATATACCATTTAACTCAACCTTGATCAATCACTCTTATTATTATTTTTTTGCATTAATTATCTTATATACAATTTAACTAAACCATTTTCATTGATTGTCTTGCTTCTTGTATTGTGACAGAGTGATCATGCCCAGAATCCTACACGACCTGGAGGTAACTTTGATCAGGTAAACTTCGATGTAACAACAAATTTTTTATTATATAATATTTGTTAATATTCAACCTTTTTCCGTTCTTAAGAGGTCAATATTTCAAGATGATATCATGTAATAGTAATTCACTAAACCAACATGGACACTACAATATATATATAAATCATATTCTAAACCTCTTATTGTCTTACAAATGACCTGAATATGAATGCACTATCTGACATAACCATTAAGGAATGTCACCATCTGACATAATCATTAAGCATAGAAGATTGCAACTTTTTAATAAACTTTCCAAAGCCCAATTTATAATGACTTCCATTCAAATACTTCTAAATATATTTTAGAATAAAAATAAATGGCAGGTATAAATTAAATACTTCAGGTAGGATTAACATTGTACTTAAACTACCTTTTTCTTCAACAACATTTTTTGAGAAAACTCAAAAGTCAACTTACATATATACCCTTTATGAACCATGAATCGTTTCACATAAACATTCACAAACATCAACCATATCCAACCAAAGTCAATGAAATAAATTAAATGTGACATAACCCTTGATCAAAATAGCCATGCAACGAAACAAACAAGAAACATAACAATTTGACATAAAATTTGCAAAGATGAATGCTACAATTTAACATAACCATTGATGAACATCACAATCCAACATCGCCCTCGAGCAATGTCACAATCTAAAAAAAACCTCAAGGAACACTGCAATGGATTTTTTAGAAATAGTGAACCATTGTCAAATTATTTCTACGTGCTTTACTATAGTTAACAATATACGTCTATTATCATCCATAGAAAAGAATCACCAACCAAAGACAAGAAAATTGAATGCAACATAACCCTTCATGAATGTCACAATGAAAAATAACCATTAAGGAATGTACCAATATAACCTTTCATGAATGTCACAATGTAAAATAACCAAGAAGGAATGTACCAATTAAACATAGATTTAGTGAAGATTAATGTTGTAATATGACATAACCATTCAGAAATGTTTCAACCCAACATAACCCGTAAAAAATGTGCAATGTGACATAACCTGACATAAGCCTTAATGAATATTAATAAGCATATACATTAAGCACATTGACAATGAGGTTGACATATTAATCTCATAATGTCACATAACCATGTTGCAATGCAACATAACCATTAAGCAATGTATCAGTTTCACATCAATTAAGACAAGATGAATATCACAATCTCACACAATCATTAACACTTGTTCAATAAAACATAACTTTTTGATAAATGTCACAACATCAAAACCTCCTTATGAATGTCATAGTTGATCAATGTCATTATGTGACATAACCATTCATGAATATAGGAAGTAGACATAATACAACCAAGATGACCACTGCAATATATATATATATATATATATATATATATATATATATATATATATGATGCAGGAACATCGAAGTCATCATGTGGATGACATAGTGAAGGTGAATGTGGAATGTGACAGTGTCGCTATGACAATAATTGGTTATTGTAGGATATGGATGGCTACATAATGCATCAGGTTGTAGGAAGTGGAAACATTTATGTAGATCATACTAATGTTGCATGTTGTGGTAGTGGAGGAAAAGGGAACGCTGCTAAAAGATTGATGCATGGATGCATGCTAAGAAGTAACATGTTTCTACAGAAGTAGTGGTCGATGTTATGACTCGGGTGGAATCACCCTTGGTTGCAAAACTTCTCCACGCAATGATATAGAACTGATAATGGGAGAAAACAACAATGGTCATCAAGAAATTGGTCCATAGGACATGTTGAGGAAGGAGTACACTATTGAGTGGAAGATGGAAGTTCACGCTATAGGAGAAGGGTCACTAAGAAGAGAATGAATCTAAATTTGGAAGCTGAAGGTGAAAGATTTCTAAAGGTAAATAAATGCAACATCATGTAGATGGAAAAGAGGAATCTTCCAAGAAGAAAGAAGATCATGTGAGGAAGGGAGAGAGGAATGGTTGAGGTTTCCATGGAATGTGGCCTGGAAATCCAACAAAATTTGTAAGCTCATATGCGTAAATGGAGCCTATGTATTTTATTTCCTAATAATTTGAATAAAATGATTAGGGTTTTATAGATTTAAACCTTGTGCATGCATATGGATGAATCATGTATGGTGTTATATTTCTATATTATTGGCACGAATGTGTGCAATTTAAATTCCATTGCTTGAATGATTAAATCCCAATGGAGAGTAGTTTCATTGTGATACTGTTGTGTAGGTGGGAATGGGTCTGTAGAAGTTTGTGCATGGATTTTTGATCATATGCAGGTGGATGCAGGTCTAGGAGAGACCGTGTGATGGAACTATGGTTCTTTGTATATGGGTGCATCTGAATATATTAATGCACTGTGTATTTGCATTACAACAGAGTACTTTTGTGGATATATATTTTTAATTATATTGTTGTGAGATCTCAATGTATGATGCTCATGAGGATGAAATTTTTTTTAATATGAACTTGAGAATAGATATTTCTTTCTTGATCAAAGAAGTGTGTCTGTATCCCATAGATGTGAATGATATTCATATGGGGATGTTTCCTTGGTGTTGTGGGTGGGAAATCCCTCCTACAGAGTAGCACTAAGAGTTTTATCATGCATGCAGAAATGACTTAAAGATTCTTACATTTTACCATCATCCCATGCCTAGACCCCCATTACTCATGTGCAAATACAAGGCTCAAGAGATTAAGTTGGCGTACCTTATTCTTCGTGTTTGATGTCGATCCCTTTTTGCGCTTGGTTGTTATTTGACTGCAACTCTCCTCCCAATACTGACCTGCATTCACTAAAGACAAACAAATAACTCCACATGCATTTGATCTATGAACTAATGGGTTAGAGATTTAATCAATCATACAAACAATATTCCAATAATGACAATCTCATATGGCGGGAGGGGAAAAGAAATTATTTTATTAACTTCACAATGATACCTTACAATGATAAAGTCAACTACTGGTCCTCAATCTTGGTCTTAGGCTTTTCTTCCACTGTTTTCCAACTGCTTTTCTCTATACTTCTCTTTGTACAAGGATGGCTAAAGGTTGGGACAAAAGGAATACTCAATCGGGTATAATTTCTTTACTATGATTCTCCTCTTTTAAATGGGACCCCTAACCCTTCTTTTATAGGCTATAAGAAGCTAGGTATTTGGTTGAATGTCTGGCCATGCATGGCCGAAAGGTTTAGTTAACTTACCCAAAGCTGTGTGTTCCATCAACAACTTTCCTTTTTTCGTTCTTTTGTAGGTACACACGGGTTGTCTTGGGTCAGCTAGCATGTACACGCGTGCAGTAATGTAGCAAGACGTGTGGGCCTTTATAAAAGGGGTTTTTAAGAAGAGTTGTTAAAAAGTGTTTTGGCAAAGAAGGAATCTGAGATGGCCTGATGCTAGGTAAGCATGTCTGGTGAAAATTAGGGTTATAATAGATGCCCCCTAATGTGTGAGGTCAAAAGATAATCTAATGGCCGAAATACATTAACAATCTTCACCGATGTGACGAACAAGTGAGCCCAGGGACCAGAAATCGGGAGGTGTCATCTGCAAAATAATAATTGTCTCACCGAGGCGGGCATACCCATGCTCGAGATAAAATAAAATCATCGCTACCAATCAAATACACTGTATATCCCTGTCATATAACTATATAAAGTGTAGTCACGAGAAATACACAACAGAGCTACATCTCAAAATCAAAAATATATACGTGTAGAGTATCCATATTCTAGAAGTTGATAAGGTTTGATGGCTAGAGATGAGGTCTTCAGAGCTCAAGAAACAACTTCAAAATCTTCAAAACTCAGGTAGGAGTGTAATATGAGTGTACGACTTCACTACCCAGAGGTCTTCGACAGCTCGTCGGTCATGGACTAAAGAATCTTGATGATCAGACTGAAGGCTTCATTGATTTTGAACAAAGACTTGATTGGATGTTCAGGATGGTCAGGCATGAGGGCAAGAGACAAACTGCAGAGGGGCTGACTCAGGCTTGGTAAAAACTTCCATTGGACAATAGCACGACAAATGATGAGACTCGGGTAGCATGGCATTAACAGAATTTTACGAGGCAGGAGGCAATGCAAAGTCTCCATATGTTTGGAAGAATAACCAAACAGAGGAGTACACAACTCTATGTAGCGAGAATAGATTCCTAAGTTCATATTAAATCCTAGAGTTTGATGAATTAATGAACATATGTGATTTATCCAAGGGCGACTCATTATGCTACCAATAAAGAAAATACTTTTCCCTTCCTCTTTTTGGGGTATATTTGATTTTTTTCTTTTTCAATAATTTTGGAAAAGGAATAAAAGAATGTTATGTTACAAAGGAGGAATGAGTGTTGCAAACATACAAGTTCAAGGCGCAGGGACAAGACTGATGTTCAAAGTAAGGACACTCGGGAAAAATCCTCCACAGGCCAAAGGTGTCAAGACATAGAGGAAAAGTGCTACAGGGCTTGCGTATAAGGCATGCTTTAGATGGTTCAGTCGAGAGCAACATGGAGCCAGCATTAGGCCAAAGACGCGGGTATGCAAATGTGATTAATAAAACACACAATGGTAATGTCCTTCGATGTGATTTTAATGAGCTCGGAGAAGGTAATCTTGACGGTTTTTCATATTTAGAGAGTTTGAAAAACGTAAAAGGAGACTCCACTGGGGTACCTTTTTTGAAGGTAGTATAGTCAGTTCGAAAAATGGGTAAAATAGCACCGAAAAGACATCTATTAAAAACCATTTTAACGAGTGTGATAAAGATAAGATCAGTCGGCCATTTTTTCATTTTTAAGGAGTCTGAAAAAAGATTAACTATGGACTCCGTCAGGAATGTTCTTCTGGACCATTTTAACGAGTGTGAAAGAATAAGGTCACTCGATGATCTTTTCAATTTTAGGGAGTCTAAAAAGAGCTTAACTATGGACTCCTTGGGATTCCTTTTTCGTACATTTAGTCCCTCAGGCCCGAAAAAGGGTTAAAATGATACCTGAGAGTACTCTTCTAAAGAACTGAAGTTCCTTAGAGTATACCTTTGTTTGTACAGTTGACCGTCTAGACTGAAAAAGGGGTAAACTACCACCAGATGGACATGACTTCAAATTTCAGTTAAATGAGCATGAAAGGCCACAAGATCGCTTGACAATCTTTTCATGTTTAGAGGGCCTAAAAAGGGATTAAAATAAGACTTGTTATGGTTTTTGGGAGTCCCGAGGGTGAGTTCAAGAGTGAAAAGGAATCATGAAAATGAGGCTCAAACTCATAATTGGGAGAAACAAAAAGGACTCCTGAACCTACACTCATTAGTGACAGCATGGACACCATAATGCAACCAGGATCTACTTAGGGCATCCATGTTCCGGTAAGCTCTACCACCAAATCGTGACACTTCTAAACCAACAATGATGGTTATGTGTTGCAACCTGATGGGATCAATCCTATGGAAAAGTGATGAAGACAACAAGATACAAAATTCGGGGTGGAAACCTAACCCATATGCTCAAGTTAATCATCTAAGGTTTTTCCCATGGACCATCAAAAGTGACCCAAAACTCCAAAAAATTGTCCTGATACCCGATCATAACCTTCCAACACAACTCTTGAATCACTCTAAATGGTTTTCAATTTAAAGAAAATGATAAGGGGGGCCAAAAAAGTGGCAAAAGGGGGCCAAAAAGTCTACAAATAGAAGTTGGCAGCTCATTATCACCATTGTTGATTTGGAAATTGACTCTAGAGAAAAAAACTCCCTTTGATAAAAGTGGTGATTCCAGGAGCTACAGTGGACGAAACGACCATCCATCTGGACCAAGTAAGTATAAACTCTCTCCTCTTGCAATTTAAATCTGTATTTATGATTTTAGTTTCAAGTTTATGGGGGGCGTCGACCTTCAAAAGGTCATCCCTAGGTCCACGTGGGATGTCTTATGATAGGTCGCGTGTACACTTGGGAAAAGGAAAAACTACATGCATGTACACGTGACTGCCATCATTACAGCCCGTGTGGACCCTTTATTTAATGAATTAAAAGAAAAAAAGGGCTAACCCTCCTGAACTTGGTGTTTTGTAGGATGTATGTTCACTGGAGGGAAAGAGAACATGACGAGATTAGTGAGTTGGTCGGGGAAGACCCCAATGTTGTTGCTACCTTAATGCAATGTGGGTTGCTCAAGTTCTTCCTATGTCCTTTTATGCAGCACAACCTAGGCTATTGAATGCCTTTGTTGATTATTGGCATCCCGACACAGAGGCCTTTATGTTAGAGGGGCAGTCACTGGTTCCTACTACAGAGGGCATATATTTTTTGAATGGCCTCTACAGGAGAGGGGAACAAGTCAATTTCCATACATTTCCTTCGGGGCCTCATAACATATAAAAATTGATAGGACTTTATTGTGAAGTTGGTACAGACCAATTGAGCTCACAGGTGCCCATAAGAAAGATCACAGATTTATCACTACAAGTGATTGTGTTGTTTATTGGGTGGATGACTGGTTCTGTGGCTCTACATCAAGCGTCCCATGCACAGATGAACTGTGCAGTCCAATGCTTAAATGCACAGATATTTGACTGGAGCACTACACTGCTAGATTGTATGAAGAGGTAGCTGACACATTGTTGGTCGCGGATGCAGAGGAACTTCGGGTTCAGGACGATTCTATGCTCTTTATTCTTTGAAAGAGTTCTTAGTTTCAATCCTTGAGTGGTGGTACGAGGACATCAGGCCTCTCTTCCTGCAGTTTGCATATGGGCAGTGTTATTTCCACGACAGGTTGGTGGAAGGACCAATGATTCCTTTGATGACAATTTATTTGCTTGGTTGTCACGATAGATCCCAGTCATAGAGGATTACCCTTATGCTAGGATTGATTTCTCGATAGATCCTAATATATGAGTACCTCCTGGCGAGGAGCGAGGATAGATGGGTAAGTTTGCATATTTTTTTGTTTTTTGTGAAACATATGTAATTTTTATGTTGTTTTTTTTATATATCATTTTTTTTATACTAGAGTATTTGACAGATATGTGTCTATTATGTGTAGATGTGGGACCAGTGCGACCTGCGGATTACGCGAGGAACAAGCGTTGTCCTCGGCTAGGGGCCACACCTACCACCGCAGGGGGCCCAGCAGTATCAGGAGAGCTTCCAACCAGTGAGGCTGAGAAGGTTTTGAGATGAGTCGAGCGAAAATTTACCTCACTCACCCACACAATCCCTATGGCAGAGATTGAGGATCTGCCACCATCTATGCAACTTCATGTAGTGGGGGCACCACAGACGTGGGTCTGACTGTTTCGGCGTTTTTCAAACGTTTTTTATCATTACAACAAGGCCCACAGGCCCTGACCTTAGTTAGTATAGACTTTTCATGTGCCGAGAGCACTACTTGTATATATTTTTTGAGGGAACAAGCCCCATGACTCGTTACTGGTCATACTTTTGAGGTGCTTGCATCCACCTATGTAATCTGATGATTATGATATTATATATGGATTTGTATGTCTTTTTATGTCTTATGGATCATATTTTCCTTTAAAAATGTATTTACATGTTTATGTGTATGTCTTCTTATATGTGTGCGAGATGCCACTCTAAAATTTGATTAGCTAGAGTATCTATAATTTGGTGTAAACTCCTAGGAACATGAAAATATGTAATATAATCAAAGATTTGTTCTAAGAGACATACCCTAAGGAATCGTCGGTGTAAAGTCAGATCATGAACATGGTAGACTCTATTTAATTGAGACACAACCAACTGAGCATCTAAATAGACCCGGAGATGAGAGATACCAAATGATAGGGTGCCACGAAGCAACTCAATAACTGCACTGTACTCGACGACATTGTTTGTGGTGTCACCTAAGCATATACCTCTGGAAGATAATAACTGGCCTCGAGGTGTAAAAATTACCCAAGTTGTGGAGGAAAGCCTCCGAGTGTGTCAGCTAGCACTGTCTACATACCCAATGAATACCTCTGATTCATTTGACATCTTCCATAGTGACAAAATATAACATAAAAAATGACACGTCCATAATACTAAAAGAAACTAGAAAGTAATAGTACAAAGACTATAGATATGTTACAAAATGTTACCCAAGGTGACCTACCTAGGAGTAATACTTCTTGAGGTAGAGCCCATTTCTAGGCTCTACCAAAGAATTTACCTCAAATTTGACCAGATGATAAGCGCCCATTTTTAGAACCTCTTTTATGATGAAAGGTCCGAACCACATGGGTTTGAATTTTCCTGGTCCTTATCTTGGTCATAGACCATGACAAGGTCACCTTCAAAGAAAATCTGAGGATGAACGGACCAATCATACTGACACTTGACTTTATGTTTGTGAGCCTCATTGCCTAGGGCTGCATGATGACGTTGCTCATTGATCCGCTCAAGGTATAATAAATGTTCTTCAAGTGGAGAAGTGTCTACCAATAACTGTACTGCCAACTTTAGTGACAGGATCTGACATTTGATAGGTAAGACTACCTCCGTCCCGTAAATGAGTTGAAAAGGTGAGAAACCGGTTGTAGTCTTAACAGACGTTCGGTAAGCCCATAATGTTGAGTATAACATCAAATGCCAATTTGACTTGGATGAGTTGATTGTTTGCTGTAGGATGGTCTTAAGAGATTTATTTATAGCTTTCACCTGACGATTTTCTTGGGGGTAGTAGGGTGACGAATGTTCTTTCCGCAACCCAAGATTTGATGTTAACTCGGTCATCATCTGGTTATGAAAGTGACTACCATGGTCAGTAATAATCTCTCTCGGGACCCCGAACCTTTCTATTATCTAGTTGAATAAAAAGAGAGTCACAGTCTCTCCATCATCTTTAAACCTTGGCATAGCTTCGACCCACTTCGTGAAGTAGTCTACAGTTACAATGATATAATGGTGCCCCCTTGCTGAAGGAGGGTTGCATGTAGTGTAATCAATCCCCCACTTGGTGAAGGGACCAACTGTGATGATAGGAAACATGGGAGTGGGATGTGCCCTCATCTTCTGAGAGAAGATCTGACACGGATGGCACTTCTTGACCGATTTGATACAATATTTGATTAGTGTTGGCCAGAAGTAACCTGCTCGTAAAATCTTTTGGGTTGTTGCCAACCTAGACAAATGACCGCCACATGCTCCGGTATGGCAATTGTTAAGCATGATAACTTCTTCTTCGTGAGTGAGACATCGGCGCAGGATGTAGTCTACACCTCTTCGATACAACGTATCGTTGAGTATGAGATAACTCTTGGCCTGATGGTGTATATGGCGATGCTCATCACGAGAAGTAGAGGTGGGGCACTTGAAATTCTGGAGATAGATAAGTATATCTCCGTACCATGGATCCGAAATAAGTTCTGCGAAGACCAGTGACTTTTTGGATTTCCCTAAAACAAAATCTAAGTCAAATTCCTGGAGGACGACTATCCATATACTGATCTTTCCACCTATTACCCATTGTGTCAACATGTATTGAAACAGACTCACAATGACAATGATGGTGGTCTTGCGAAACAAAACGTAATGACGAAACCATTGAACAACATGGACTGCTGCCAAGGCAAGTTTTTCGATATGAGAATAATTGAATTACAGTTCGAATAGGCCTCGACTCAGGTAATAGATCACATATTCTGAGAACAAATCATCTTCCTGAACTAAGACCATTAAAATGGTTAACTCTATTGCAGCCAGGTATAATAAGAAATCTTTGTTATAGTTAGGTGGTTGAAGTAGAGGGGCAGCTGTGAGGGCATGTTTCAATGCTTCGAAAGAGCGTTGAGTGGCATTGTCCCAATAAAAAGGAACGTCTTTATTCAGTAAGCACATAAATCCCTTAGTGATCTCGGCATAGTTAGCGATGAAACACCTTAAAAATTTTTCCTTTCCCTCTAGACTCTGAAGTTGAAGGATTGTGCATGGGGGAGGCAACTGAATTATTTCCTCAACCTTGAGAGGATCGACCATGATCCCTGTTGTTGACACTATGAAACCTAACAAATGTCCTTATGTTATTCAAAAGCTGCACTTGTTTGGATTCAAGTGAATCCGGAAGTAGTGACATCGCTCAAAGATAAGTCGGAGGTCTGTGGGATGATCTGTTCTCTTGAGAGATCGAGATGATAAATCATCTAAATAGGCCTCGACTATATGCTTGAGATCATGGAATGCAAAAGACATGGCCCGCTGAAAGGTCGCTCCAGCATTTTTGAGACCAAAGGGCATCTTACGATATGCAAATGTACCCCATGGACAAATGAATGTCGTTTTGTGCTGGTCTTCGGGTTTGATTTTTGATTATATCCCAAAAAAATATCCATGAAAGCGAAGGCATTGCAACCTGCACATTCATCAATTATCTGGTCAATGAATGGTGTGGGAAAATTATCTTTTGGACATGCCTTGTTCAAATCACGAAAGTCCATACATACACGAATCATGCCCTGTTTCTTACTGTCTGGCATAAGATTTGACACCCATTGGGTCAAATGGATAGGATATATAAAACTGTCTTTTAGCAGTTTCTCAAATTCAACCTTAATGGTTGTTGCTTTCCTGGGATTAACTGGACAAAGATTCTACCAAACAGGCTTGGCATCTGGATAAGTTGTGATTTCATGTTCGACTATTTTTGGATCGATGCCTCACATTTCCTTGTAAGAGTAGGAAAAAATGTCGCGGAATTCTTTAAATGGATCTGTGTAGATTTGAATCTCTCTGGGGGAACAATCATCTTCGACGAAAACATTCTCCGCAATGGCAGGGGTTCTAGAGATATTGATCGGTATGGTTTCAACAATAGTTTCCATATTACCCTCGGCATAAACTTCATGTATAGCTAAGGGATTAATAGGACAAGACCTATCTCCAGTCATAGTCAAGGTGAATTCTCCAGCTTTGATTCTGCTTAACTTTGGCAGGAAGTATGATCTATGATAGAGATCATCCCATGGTTTGTTCGGACTAGTCATTGCTTCAATTAATGTTTCATTGGAGGGCAAGACTAAGTCTAACGAATCAGTGTCAGTGAGATAACCTTGAGCCCAAATAGGCTTTAGAGTTGTATCTAACTCTTGTGTAGGAGTTGGATCTGTGTCGACCGAAGCTTGTTGGACTAAAGGGTACGCTACTTCAGCTGTGGACAAGGGCATGGACATGCCCAGGTGCCCTGTCCCTTCCATCATGGCTGATGGGGAAGGAAGTATCCATGGATCGTTGAAGTAAGTCATGCGAAACAATGAAACTTGGAAAATCTCAACCTTATGGTGGTCGAATATGAACTTGACATCTCCTTGAGGGGGAGGGTAATCGAAGGTACCCATCAAAGATGGGCACAAACCAACCCCTACATTGACTACACCTCGTTGGGGATTATCAATCATCAGGACCGCAGATACCCCCAATGAAGGGTCAGGTATGGAGAAAGACAATTGATCAATGGTCACAATCCGGTCATCGTGTGGAAACAACAAGACCCGAAAAACTGTAGCAACCACTGCTTGCATGGTGTAAGTCCAACTCCTTCCTAACAAGATATTGTATTCGAGGGACGCGTTGACTACTTAGACCTCGATGCACACAGTCTTCCCTCCTAACTGGACAAGGAAAGAGGGAATGATACCATGTGGTCGGAATGAACGATCGTCAAAAGCAGTGAGAAGAGTAGGTGACAGAGACAAAACGGGCTGGCCAATGGCCTTCCAACATGCCAATGACATACCGCATGTCGAGGCCCCCTCATCAACCACCGTGTGGAAAATATTCTGAGTAAAAGTTTTCATGGGGTGAGCCATCACTATCTGAAACGCTATGTGGTAAGGCATACGAGGTTTTAAGTTAGTTGTATCCAACATGATTGTACCCAAATTACAAGTCTTGATAGATCCTAAAGAGGCTAACAAAGATTTCCTCTGGGAAGGGCAGCTTTGGAGGACCTCCAAAGAAGACATCGCACAAGGGGTTTGAGACAAATCCTCCAGCACAGAATAGTTCTGGGTGGCCCTTGTGTTTGGGTTGTGAGAATCTTTTTTGAATGTGCCTTTTGGGATGTGTGTCATTGTTTCACCCAAATTCTTCTCGTTCTGGAGAGGAAGAGATGGGAGTTAAACTTATTTTCCCTTCTCGGAAGTGCTTGGTTTACTGTAGTCATTCACTCTAGTCGATATAAAATCATCACCCTTCATCATATACACATTCGCAGATGTGGGATTGTTCAAAGATTGACTGCCCCCTTCCACGCTTGTAGAGGCTTGGGTTAGGTTTTTCCCATGTTGAAATGGATTGGTTAACATGGCAGGCTGTTGCTGTGTCACAAAATTTTCAGCCTCTGCAAGCTGAGGACATTGGTGGGTCAGGTGGTATTCCACATATAGGTTTCACAGATACCTCACCTTTTGTTTCTCAGTGTTTCCCCTGCTAGCATTATTAGTGGGTTTCTTATCCCCCTTACCCTTATTTCGTTGTTTTTTCTTTCCTTCAGTCTTTTGGGTGGCCTTTGGGTTTTTTGATTGAACTATGTGTACATATGACGTTTTAGTAGGGGGAGCAACCAAAACAGTAGTTTGGCCGGTCGTTATGTGTTGTATAGACAATTGCTGAAATTGCTTCATCAGTTGCTTAGCGGGCTTTGTTTGTGCTGAACCAACAATACCATCAGCATGTGGTCCATCTCTCTATCTGGTTTTATCAAGTATTGAGTGTGGCACATCTGGCAAGATCTCGTATAATAAACTGGATTGAGAATATATTAGCTCAAGCTATTGAGCTCTCATGATGGAATATTCTTCGGAAAACACTCCCAACATCGCGATGTCTTTGGATAACTATGGGACCAAAGACTTAAGGAACCACTTGAGAAGGAATGCTGGTGGGACTGGCACCTTAATTAAACTCTTTCGGCATCTCCATTCTCATATGTGATCAGAGACATGGTTCACTTTTGTCTGTGTGAAATTGGCCAGTAATTATGTGCCAACATTGTATCTCACAGGTAATTAGAAATGGTTTAGGAAAGACATTGCTAATTCACTGAAGGAAGAGTATCTTGAGCGGTCGAGCTCAATGTACCATTTCACAACACTCCCTATGAGGGTACATTGAAACAATCGCAATTGTACAGATTCATCTTTCAATGAGTTAGACAAGCACCAAAGATGGAAGGTGGTCACATGATCTCCTGGATCTTTGTTAGGCTTGGCGTCAAACTTTGGTATGTCCGAAGGCAACTTCGTTGGCATAGGGGGCCAACGCAAATCATCATAGATAGGGTCATTCAACAACCTTTTCAAGTTTGGAAAATGCAAAGTTTCCAGGAAAGGTAGTTTGGGTTGTTGGTGATAACCATGGAAAAAGGGACCTGTAGTTTGACTGGAACCAAGTTGCCAGGAAAAGTTCGGCTGCTGGCCTGGGTTCTGGTAAAATCCATGGCCATGACCAGTGTACATATTTTGCGTGTGAGGAGACATCATCCGCTGATTCCCAAAATATGATGTAGATGGTTGGGCTTGCATTACATTCAGAGGAATTTGGGAAGGGTTTCCCCATGCCGATCCCATGGGGATAGGCATAGTACCTTGTCTAGGGTTCCATTGGTTGTGAAAAGAATTGCTCCAAATCAACATTCCTGACGAGGGGACTGATCCCTGCCAAGAATTCCAAGGCCTTGATGTGGAAGAAGTTCCTGGGTTTGCCCGATGTGCAAGAATAGTACCCTACATAAGAATAGGTTGTTCGTAACTGGGATTACCCTAGTTAGGAAAGAATATGATGAGAAAGAGTTGTTACCAAACGCACTGAACAAAGAAAATGGTGTCAAACCTACCGACATATTATGAGAAGGTGGTCCTTGACTCCCCGCTCCAAATAAACTATGGTGTGTAGGTGACCCAACAAATTGATGGTGGATGCCACCAAGCGAAGGGGACAAAGGAGGTATATGAACTCCCCTGTAAGGGAAAGCATTAAAAGGAGCTGAAGTGCCCCCCATGTGGCCTTGTAGAGGAGTGTTAGAGCTCCCTGCCCTCAAACCTAAAGTCTGTGAAGTGGAGTAGGAAAGTACAGGACTTGTACCTGATCTAGGCATCCCGTATGAAAACAGAAGGCCTGTCGCACTCAGTGTGAAAGGGGATATGGCCGCCGCCATAGATGGGATTGGACCACTATTCGAGGTAGAGGCAGTCGAGACCATGGTGGCTTGGATCAGTGACAGTGGGTTAGGAGGTGGAAACTCTCCTGTGGTGACAACCATAGTGGGAATAATTCCCAGAAGAAGTGATAGCATTTGTTTCCCACTACTACATATGGGTGGATTATTCCATGAAATTTTTCCATGGTTCAACTAGTTTCATATTTTTTTTAAACAGGGCGGGATTTTCGTCGCTATTTCCACAAATGTTTGTCGCAATATAGACGAAAATCTTATTTAAATCTAGTCGGGATTTTTGTTTCTATAGAGACTAACTTTCATGGCAATAATGACGCAAATTTTGCCTATCTCATTGGTCGGTGTTAACGGCTAGTTGACTATTTTATCTATATATACGTGAATTTAAGAGACTTTGCAACACAATTGCTATAGTTGCAACACTGTTCTTGGATTTTGCTTGAGTTGTTTATTTTTTTCGTCACTCACGGGTTGAACAAATCCAATTCTTGATCTACATAGCTCAGATTTTGAACTTGCAAGGTTAGTATGTTATTTTTTATTGATGTACTCATTTAACTTGTAATTTTTTTTTCAAATGTCCAAATTTCATTTAGCTTGTTTTTTCCTTGATAATATATTATAATATGTGTAGTACCATATTTCATGTCTTTGGTTTTTGGATCTAGTTAGTATATTTTATGGAAAAGGGTATGTGGATTCCATAATATTCTAGGTTTATGGAATCCACATACCCTTTTCCCTTCAATTGTATCTATAATCTCTTTCTCTTTTCATTGATAAAGATATGGAATTTCTCTTGAAACTCAACCCTGATCGGTGAAATGATCGTCATTGATTGTCATTTTCTTCTCTCTTTTAATTTTTAAGACCTAACAAAAAAACACCAACAAATCTTGATTGAAGCTTTGATACGACTTCTTACATCCCTAGTACCCAAAAGGGATCACACTTGCATAAATTGAAAATAATATAATAGTGACAATAATGGTTGGGATACTTGCACACCTAATGGTTGGCAACTGTAACTTACTAATTCAATTAAATGAAGGAAGAAATCTCCACGAATAAAATATTGAATTTGATTGTTATATTGATAAATGATAAGTTATGGTATATATAAGATAGGGAGGAAACTCATGCTTATAACAACACGGGTAATAGCTGCAATTAATATATTGTGACATTACCCTCTTTCGCATATAAATTAAGAGAAATATTAATAACATTTCCCTCTTTCGCATATAAATTAAGAGAAATATTAATAACATTTCCCTCTTCCGCATAAATTATTTGCGATCCTCAACATATTGTAATAAATAATGGGTAGGTTGGCATTAGTGACAAGATAGCCTGTTGATATTACATATAATTATTAATGTACGAGAGATCATCCATTATTTAAGCATGCAAAACAAAACCCAAGACTATATATTGTGGTTGACGTGATTGGGTCTGTACATTTTGCAAAACAAAGTACGAGAATTTCCATTATTTAAGCATGAAAAATAAAACCCGACGCTAAATGTTGTGGTTGACGTGATCGGGTGTGTACATATGGATGGCGGAGAAAGTGTTATATTCCCTTCTTTAGCAGGGACTAATAAGATACATAAACACTAACCCTAAACTTATGTTAGGTATATATGTCATTATTATATAAAGAAAACATTTGTACACATATGATCTTATTATAAAGATGTTATCTATGTTGTCATGATGTTGATCCTCTACACATATGATCACCTTATTATAAAGATGTTGACGTTTTTATAAATATGTAGGTCACTACAAATAAACATATCATAATCGAAAGGAGTAGCCAAAATATAAAAAATTGACAACTTAATGTTTAGTATGGTGTAGGTAAGACAGTTACTTGTCAGGACAAGGATTTGTCACAATGAATGAAAATAACAGGAAGCTTGCTCGGTTAAGAGCATCATTAGAGGCGAGGAGCGATGGAAAATGTTATTTCCCTTGCTATGATTGTAGAGGCTTGCAAAATAGAAGACTTTTAATAAAAACATCCCAAAAACATTGTAGGGAGAAGGGGCACACTGAAGGGGGTTATGAATATTGTCCCTTGGTAAGAGGATTCAATATTTAATGTATTCTCTCTAATAATCAGTATGTCATGAATTTTAGTAATATTTCTTATCGGGATTTTTATATTTTATATACACACTAAATTTTTTATGTTGTTTTTAAATATCTATATATGATGCCCCCAAAGTGTCGACCTCCAGAGAGTTATTTGCCAAGTACTAGCAGAAATACTACTTTACATGGAGATGAACTTCAAGATCATAATATTGAAGTTGTTGATCAAGTTATTAATGATGATATGGATGGAGATAACGTTAGTGATTCAAATCAGGAAGATGAGATACATAGATTGATCCAAGACACATTTTCTCCAATGGATGAGGA
>ML779550.1:1461557-1481269 GCA_009831015.1 Picea engelmannii
ACAATGCATATCGGGAAGAACATAACAAAATTGTTATGGTGAATATTAGATGGAAGGACTGACAAAGAGAGAATTGGAAAGATTTGTTGTGACATCCAAGAAGCTAATCACGCCTTGCAAAGTGTTATTATTAATTCTAATGGTGATGGTCCTGAACAAAATACTAGTCTTCCTTGGTTATTGATGGAGCAACATAGCAATATTGTAAAAGAGGTCATTCCAAAAATTAGGTTTCCGACGGGGTTTTCGTCGAACATACAAAATATCTTAAATAAAAAAGGTGATTTTGGTGGGGTTAAAACACATGACTAGCATACACTCATTAAGGTAATTAGTAGGTTATAATATATTTACTTATTGGTACGCATTTTTTGGAAACAAATAATAATTATTTGTTTTTTGTTACAGTATGTTCTACCTTTATCTCTCCCAGATGACTTTGACAACAAAATAAAACAAATTATTTATGTACTTGGAAAATACATGAGGTAAGTATTGATTTATAAGGAAAATGTACTTCTTATGTGATTTGTATTAGAACTTATTGACATATTATCTTTTATCTACAAAGTTATGTATGCCTTGATATTTTTTTATTGCATTGACATTTGTAGGTGGCTATCATCAAAACAAATCCATAAAGAAGATATAAGGTATTGGAAGAGAGAAATTCCCTGACTAATGTGTCAAATGCAACAATATCTACCTCTAACATTTTTCAATGCACAAGAACACTACCTCATACACCAAGTTGAGGAGATTGAATTATGTGGACCAGTACACACAAGGTCGATGTGGATGGTGGGCAGGCAGTTGAAGTCACTCGATGTAGGAGCATCGCTCCCAAGCCAACCATGCGCCAGCCTGCCATCCAACTCAGTGCATGCATTCAATGAGGAAAGGCACAGGCCTTTCATGTTTTCAATTTGAATGTGAAGGCATTTAATATTGTAAGGTTGTTAGAGCCATAGATCCATTCCTATATGCAACCTGTTGTTAATAGAAGGCCTTTAATACTTGTATGGTTGCAATGTAGCTCCGATTAGGACTAGACAGCCATTTAATGGTAATTCAATGTAGATTGAAAAGGTAGGTGAGGATGGAGGGAAGAGCTCAAAGAGCCCCCTCTTGTAAAAATATCTTGGTATGTGTTTTAGAGCTAGCGAGTAGAGAGGAGGAGCCGAGACTCTGTCACAAGTCTAAGCTCAAGAACACCTTGTAAAGGAGGCATTTGATATTAATACAAACCAAAGTAGTTTTTCTTGCATATTGTCTGTGTTATGTGAATGTCTATGTGTGTTATATTTATGCTGTGAATGTATGTTGTAGAGGTGCATTTACAGGGATAGATAGGTTATGTTATCTGTAAATTTCTTTGATTTCATGTTTGGAGTTCTTTGAGGCTTCATGTCAAGAGGGCGTGACAGAACACTACAGGTTCTGAGAGCCAGTGTATAAAGTTCATTTCCAATTCTGTGGAATTTGGACAAGGACGTGCTAGGAGGGCACATCAACTGAAATCATTGACTCAGAGGAAGACCTCAAGGTTGCTAAATACCTTGGAGGTGAGCTTGCACAGGAGAGGACACAGTAGAAGACAAAATCTCTAAAGAGTTATGTAGAGCTTTGTTAAGAGGGCATTGAGTAGGTGCATAGAGTGCACAAAGGAACTCTGTTGAGTTTAGGAGGAAGATAGAACTACTGAGGGTTCTATAGAGCTCTATCAGGAGGGAATTGAGCACATGCATAGAGTGTTGAGGAGGAACTCCGCTGTGAGTTCAAAGAAGAAATAAGAATCACTAAGGATTATGGAAAATCTGCCAAGAGGGCATTGAGCCAGTGTGCAGATAGACACGGGAGGAAAGAACTCTTTTGAGTTATGGAATAGAGAAGAGTCCAATGAGGGATCTTCATAGGGTTTTTGAACACCCTGCAGACTCAGCAAGAAGTTTTCTTGAGCAAAGGAGTGCCAGGAGGGCATCCGATTCTCCATCTGAAGGAGAAGGAAAGGATTAATTCCTTATAGGTTGAAGCTACAGGAAAGCTTAGAAGAGATAACACTTTTGTGTGTGCAGAGACTCTACATAAGTGCAGAAGTCAAATAATCCTTTGAGGATTCAAAGAGACAAAGCTCAGGAGGGAAAGCATCTTTTAGAGTGTAGCTAGAAGCCATGAGCATAGGATTCATAGCAGAAATCAAAGGTTGAGGCCTTTGGCATTTGGAAAATCTTCCAAGGATCGGAAGAAAGTGCGTGCTTAACTGGAGGAGCACAACTGCCATCGGATCAGGCTGAAGGAAATATCTGGATCATTAACCTTCTACATCCAGATAGTAGTAAGAAGCGCACATAGGAGCCGAGTAGATCTGTACCGTCAGATCTCACTCATACAACCAATAATTTTTGGATCTGTCAGAAGGAGCTGAGGTTTAACCCTCACGAGTAGAGCAGAGAACCCGAAAAGTCTCGAAAAGGGCAGAGACATTGGGATTTCAGAGTTTGGGAATTCATAGGTTCAGAGGGAAAGAGATCGTGAGATTAGGACTCATGAGTCCTAAAGTCCCAAAGGAATATGAGCTATCCATCTGGAGGAGAATGCGTGTCGTGAGATCCTCATATTGGGGATTTGAACATCGGGAAGAAGAGAAGGAAGTATTTCAACTTCGCAACAAGTGAAGTCCCGAAACGATCTAAGCCATCCATTTGTGGAGGAAACATGGAGGAGATCGGGGAGTCCACTGGGATTTCAGATACCAAGGATTCGAGAGAACAGAGGAGAAGTGTCACAGGGGTCGTAAAGTTCCGAAACATGAAACCTCGAAACTCTAAAGGAGCAGGTAGGACACGTGGCAGCAAAGGTGCATTTCGGTAATTTAGCTACCAGAAAGTGTAGACGTAAGAGTTTAGAAACTCTTGACCCAATAGAATCCCAAAAGAATCTGAGTCGTTGGATTGAGAGGGGCTTAGAGCCGTTGATCTTGCTCAGGAGGAGGATAATTGAAAGTTCAGGATTTTGGTACTTCAGTATTTCGAATACCAGGAGTACGAGAGGATAGTGAAGATTTGATGCCCTAGAAGTCGCGAAATTCCAAAACATGAATTCTTGAAAGAAAGAGGAAGATCATTTCCGAGTCATGAGGGTAGAGGCCAAGTTTTGGCATACCGGATATCGGGATGTCGAAAATCTAGAGGATGAGAGATCTGGGCTCTTAGGGATGAAAACCTCAAAAGGATCAGGGTCGTTGATTGGATATCAGATCACAGCCATTGATCTCAGCCAGGAGTGAAAAGGCGTATTGGTACTTCGGTATTTTAGATATAGGAAGTGAGAGAGAGCAGGGGTAGAGGAAACCTTGCAACAGGAAAGCCCGAAACGTAAAAACTCGAAATTGCTAAGGAATAGAAGGGGTCACAGGGATCTAATATATTCATGGTCATTTTGGAGTTTAGAACATCGGGATTTTTGAGGATAATAGAACCAAGCCTTTCGGTGTTGGAAAATCCGAAAATGCGAAAGAAGGAGAAAGTCAGGGCATAGGCATTTCGGCATTTCGAAAATCGACTTTTCGGGAGTCCTGAGGATAGGAGGCCGGGCGCTACGCATCGTTAAACCCTGAAAGGGACTGTGGTCATATGGGAAGCGGTCACATGGACCAAGATCTAACCCACGGGGATAATTACTGTTGATTTCCATTTCGGCATTTTAGTATTTCAGTGATCGAGAGAGAAAAGAGACAGAGGCTCTCGACATTAGGACTCAAGGGGTCCTGAAACCCGAAATTACATCTCTAAGTGGGAAAAACTCATGGTCATGTATAGAGACTATAGGGGAAGTGGAAGGACCTGTGGATTGGAGAATTGAAGGTTCCTGTAGGGAATCGAGAGAGCCACTTCGGCTCAAGGGGAAATTGAACGATCCTGTGAACGGATTCCGACCCGAGGGTTCAGGAAATCTGCAACATCACTGAAGGCTTTTGTTAGACAAAGAGCATGTCCGGAGGGTTCTATGGTTGAGGGATTTATGGTATATCAATTCATGGTGTATATTAGTCAATATCTACCTAAATTAGCAGAAAATATGAATGTGCCTCACATTTGGCATCTGGACTCCATCAACAAATTTGAAGGGGAGGTCCTATTAGGGAAAGCTAAAATGAGGATTGTGAAAGGTAATTATTAGATGTTGACATAGATTTAATATATTACACATCTATTAAATTATTCATTTATTAACAATAACTAATTAATGATATTAAATTGTTATGCTATCATATAGTTGCTCGAGAGTGGGATGCTTTACATTTATACATTGCAAACAACCTTGATTGGATGGAGCATTGGATAGAATATATTGAAGAATATTTCAGTAGTTTATCATGGGAAGGGGTGAGTAAGATGATTAAAACAACGCATCGTCATTGAGATCAGTTTCCTGATCTTACATCAAGGGAAGTTGATTTAGCCTTTGGTTTAAAAGATGAATAGGCAAGTTAAATTTGTTACCCACATTTTCCTAGTTTTTTCCAAATTTTCCAATGTATTTTGGTTTTTTTAATTATTGAAATATATATTTAGTAAGTCCTATATGAGGATTATTAATTCACAATTTATTTTTTACTTGTTGTCCATGTTACAGTTGAAACATCACAAGGCTATGTGGTGTAATGGTCATAAATTTTGTATCAAAATGTTGGATGATAAGATGAAAACCTTAGATTGTGGGATAACTGCAGTGTTTAAGGTCACCAACATTTCCTCTAGAAGTGACAAAAATCTAGAAGAAACTGAGAATAAGTAGTATGGCCATTTGGAGGATATAATTGAGTGTGATTTTAATTCCTTTAAAATAGTTTTGTTTGAGGTTAAATGGTACAGGCTATGGATGCATGAACATGATCCTGAAAGAACTATTATTGAGTATGATAATGGATTTACCATGGTTAATACAAGGTCATTTGAACCAAGTACAGAGCCTTATGTTCTTCCAAGTCAATGTGAGCAAGTATTTTACTCAGAGGTACCTAGTAAAGCAATTTGGTCATACGTTGTTAGATATGATCCAAGAGGAAGACTAGTAAAGTACAATCATGTAGTCGAGGATGAAGATAATAACGAGGAAGAAGATCATGATTATGAATATCATGATCAGGTGGCTCATGTAGTCGATGTGTCAGACAAAGAATTTGAAGTGGTTGATCATCCAAATGTAGGAGACGATGATCTCATTGATGATATCGATAACTATAGTAGCGAAAATGACGTTGATGATGATGTTGATAGGAATGAGCCTTTCACCAATATCGATTCTAAACCAAATCCTGATATAGATGTTGAACTGGATGAATAAGAAGATGACTGATATTTAATTCATGTTTAAAAGAAGAGGTATGTTTTTATATCTTTTATACGATCTTTATATGTTTTTATATTGTATAATATAGTATATGATACATGTTCTTTATAATTTCAAATTAGGTAATATGGGGAAATTGAGAGTAATGTGAGGGAGGGGGGGGGGGGAGCATAATTAGATCATCCACCTTCATGTGGTTTCCCCTGTTTAGTAGAGATTGACTATTCTCAAAAC
The DNA here is from genome assembly GCA_009831015.1 of Picea engelmannii. Lineage (NCBI taxonomy): Eukaryota > Viridiplantae > Streptophyta > Pinopsida > Pinales > Pinaceae > Picea > Picea engelmannii. The sequence continues at coordinate 1,467,144 of ML779550.1, forward strand.
CAAGAGGATCTCTGAGTGACTGCACCTAATCGTACCAACGATGTAGTTATGTCCATCGTCAATTGTTAGGAAACATTTGTTAAAAAATTGTGTAGGTTAATTTCAAATGGAAACTGGGGACTTCAATTAATTCATACTTTCCTACTCTTGTTTCATAAGGGAGATATGTTGCATCTTTATCTTTCTAAATATTCCTATAAAAATATTTCTATATTATTGGAAATAAGATTTGAATTGTTTTCTAAGATCAACTGAGAAGAGAAAGGATTATTTGATCCAATCAATTGAATTCTAAAGAACACTATGCTTGTGAAAGAAGATCAATATCATATCATAATTTTGATATGGAACTTCGAATATCGATATGACACAATAAATTCTTGCACAACATGTAAACAACTGCAACTTGGGAAACCTGGAAAATATAACATGCATTTCCACATTGAGGGGCATCAATAAAGATTTTCCTCTTTCAAATTTCATTTTGTTTTAGTTGCAAAGTTTTATCAGAAAATACACCTAAGCATATCAAATTGCATGGCAATGTTATGTGTGGAACTAGCTAAGGGAGTCAAAATAAAAATTAAATCCGTCAATCATTTGCAATTTTGTGGTGTTTCTATTCATTTAAAGTAGCCATGCACCTTCACAAGTAAAAATACCAAGGAGGCTCTGAATAGATCTCTAAATGTCCCATTTTCAAACTATTTATGGAAAAATCCCAAAATTAATGGATTTACTTGATCTCTCTAATGGAACACATGTTAACAAAGGTATAGAAAATTTTATGGAACACATTAAAAATATGTAGCAGTATGTGAAGAAAACATTGTGGGAGACAAATGAATCATATAATATTAAAGGTGATCATCATAGAAGAGTAATTGAATTTTAGGTTGGAAAGTTGGTTATGCTTCATCAATGGAAAGAAAGGTACCCTCAATGTACCTATAATAAATTGAGTCACAAGGAAATTGTCCCATATTCAACATAGTAGATCTATGTCCTTATCACCCAAAAGTGCAGAATGTGACAAAAACAATTACCAAAGAAGAAAAGAGAAGGGATTAAGCACGTTGTTGACACAAACAATCGAGCCAAAACATATAAAATATATTTATTCAAATGGAAGGGTATGCAAAAGTCATAGAAAACATGAATTAATAAAGAGTAGGTATCTGGATTTAGCAAAATTGTTGCTCCCATTAACTCTCCAAATGGATTAAAATTGTGTAGCCCATGTTCTATTGGGGCCCCAAAATTTCCCTGTTTTGTCAAGTGTTTAGGTAGGGGTTTTAACTTTTTAAATCATTTGTATGTATGAATATGATTTGGATAAAAGGGCTTGGATAATTTCCTAGTGGATTTGCTCCAATATATCAATGTTGTTCTCTCACTCTCCTCACCTAGGTTCAAATCCACAATGATATTTTGGCTTGTTGTGATAAGGCTAGAAGGGTACATGCCCCCCAGGAGTGGGACCCCCTTACACGTGTGTCTTTGAACTTCTTGACTCTTGTTATGTCATAAGTTTATTGCTAGGCATTGTATTATAAGATGTTGGCACTAATCTAGGGGTTATAGTGGAAGCTAGCTAGATTTGAACTTGTGTCTCGCCTAGGTAATTATCCAGGGAAATTACAAATTCCTCTATTTCTAAAAAAAACACTCTAATGTATAACCCACTAACCATTAACCTAATTATACCCATAACAACTAACTCCTAATCCCTAACACACTAACATTTGAATCTTTGACTTCTAATCCCCAACACATTATCCACTAAGCCATAACCCACTAATCCTTGATCCCCTCATGCACTAACCCCCTAATACCTAACTCACTAACCCTAAAGATACTAACCCACTAACACATAACCCTAACCCATTAACCATGGATGGAAATTATACCACTAACCACTAACTGGATGACAACTAAGACACTAAATCCTAACTCACTAAGAACTAACACAATAAATTCTTCCTTACTAACCTATTAAATGATTAATTGAGATTTAACCAATATCCCTAACACACCAACCAATTAAATTCATATCCCCTAATGATCCCTAAACCACCAAGATAGCAATCCATAACCCCTAAAACCCAACCACTAATGGTCACTTGTTGGTTAACCCCCAATTAAAACTAATTGACTAACATCTAACCTACTAACTCCTAATGACAATTAATTGACTAACATCTAACCTAGTGATCGCTAACCCTGTAAACCAATAACCCCTAATGTTGAACACACAAACCCATTATATAGGCTAAAAATACTAACCCACTAACTCCTACTAGACTCCAAATCACTAACCCATTAACCCATAACCTCTAAAATGCCAATTCCTAACCCACGTTCAAATCCACAACCCAAGTAGGTCTCAAGACTTCATGTTTGGGTTGTATATCAATGTTGGGTTGTATATTATATATTATATATATAATATAATATATATTATATATATAATATAAAAAAACGAAAATTAAAAAAAAAAAAACAAACATTTCAAAATGCAAAGTGTAACACTCGCGCACGGCCTATTGTAAGATGATACCACCACATTCCATGCACTCACCACCATAGTCTAGCCTATATCAATCGTGCATACGCTGCAAGCTACCACCATGATGGATTTGGAGCACAGTTTGGATTTGGAGGATGGATTTGGAGGATGGGAGAAGGAGGAGGGAACACGATTTGCAGAGGAGGAGGGCACACAATTTGCAGAGGATAGGGCACACGTTTTACAGAGGAGGAGAGCACATGATTTGCAGAGGCTAGGGAACACGATTTGTAGAGGAGGAGGGAACACGATTTTGCATCGGAGGAGGGCACATGGCCGGAGGAAATGTTTTGACCTCTTTCTCCTATCTCTTGACTTCCTGACATTATTCTTATAGAGGTATGAAAGCATAGTTTTGTGCAAATGTTGGACTAGAAAAACATCCCCTATAAATGCACCCTTTGTAAATCCCATGGGAAACAAATATTTCATGTCCATATATCTCCCAAACAAACTTCGGTGATTCTTACCATTACATATGGGAGTAGAAACATTGGAAGGATCTTGAAAGGGTAAACGAAACATGGAAGAGCTCAATATTAGTGGGAAAAAAACACCTTCTAAGCATGCCTTAGCGGATGAGGAGATCGTTGAAGTTAAAAAAAATCCACATGTGAGGTTAGCAGAGGTAGAGGATAAGATCTCGTAACCGATAAGTTAAAGGAGGATAGACTAGGCACAATGTCTCCTCAACAAACAAGGAAGTGTTTTGATTCCGCCACAATATCCACTTAGAGAAAATACAACATCCAAGCTAGAGTAAAACAGTATCAACTATAATCAAGGGGTATTGAGTCAGTGATGTCAAGTGTTTCAACAACTACAAGAGGTATAAAGTACCATATGACATAGACCAAATAAAAATCATAAAAGGAGGTAATCTTGGGTAAACAAGCAACAATATCGGGAGCCCTTATTAGAGAAACCCTCCCCTATGTTTCAAAATGATCTTGATCTCCTTCAATAATGGTCCTCTACACACACCCAACAAACAAAAGGCTTACAACCATTGTTTTTCTTGGCACCCTCTACTCACCTAAATTTTATGACAACTTATATAGATTGGTTAGGCTCTTTTCCTTTCTTCTTGGTGTCACCCCAATCCATTCCTGGGATGTCCAAAACCTCTAATATTTCTCTTAAATCCTTATTCTTATGGTTTTCTTCCAAGGTTGCAGTCTCCATGGACAATGTTTAACATAATGGTTCTCTCCACATAAACAACATGCAATAAAATGACCTTTTACCGATCTTTGTTGTACTATTTTGATGTCCTCCACTCTATTGTTAGACTTCTTCTTGGGATACAACCATGCTTCTGATTGGTCCACAAAGGTTTCCAACTTGTGATACAAGGAGTCAGTCTTCAAACTAGCTTGTTCCAAGACTATCCAATGGTGTTGTATAATGTCCACGACTTATAGGGGTGGCCTCAACACAACACACCCTTAAAAATATCATATAGAAACACAAAGCCAATATTCTAATATTACAAGAAACTATGTATTTAGAGTAATATTCCCAAAAGAACCTAAAGAAATGTATTCCAGGTTGAAAGTGTGGAAGGAAACTTTGATGGATTGGGCTCTCAAATTGTGTTAGTTAATTATTTTTGGGGATAAGGTAAGCTCAACAGACTGTATCTTGACTCATTTCTCTCCAAAGGAATTGAATTTTTAGTTGGACATCCTCAATGTGTATGCCCCATCTCACAATAGGAGGCCCTTCTAGGATAAATTAGTAGTCTAGGGCCTATTAGACCTCCCCATGCTATTTCTCAGGGGGACCTAAATTTTACATTTCATCAGTAAAAAATATGGGGTGCCCATTCTCGACTCGGTCCTCTAGAAAATTATTTCCTTAAGATATTAGATACCTAACTTATAGTCACATGTTGAACCTTTATTTCCATAGGCTACTTGGTCAAACAAGAGGGGTGACACTCAGGAGATAAGTACAAGGTTGAACTAATTCTTCATAAAGAAGGATCTGGTCATGAATCTCCCCTCATACAAATCCATAGTTTTCAAGGAATTAAAATTATACCACCACCCCATCAAACTGGAGATAGCTACAAAGGATAAAAAAATATTGGTGCCCTTTAAGTTCAATCCTCATTAGTTGTCTTACAAGGAGTATAGAACCATGATTACTCAAAACTAAGAAGCCTACAAAATTGATGACCTATACCATGCTATGGTAAAGTTGTAGAAAAAATTGCAATAATGTAAAATCCCTATCAATGGGTTGGGATAAGTCTACTTTCCCATGTAACGAGGCCCTAGTGTTTATAGAGGGAAATATCTCAAAGCTACATGGGACATATCTGGATGTAGGGATTAATGAGGAGGTATTATTGGAGCATAATATGCTTTAAAAAGAAAATATAAAGATCATAGCATGGTAGGAGGCCAATGAATGATGAGGAGTAGAGCTCTATGGCTTATCAAGGGGAATAAAAACACTAAATTTCTTCACTGACAAGCATAGGCTAGGAAGACATCCAATGCCATTTGGAAAGTAAAATACTGGGAAGGCACTGGATGCGTGGGTTTAAAACAAATAATTTTTTTTTGGGTTTAGCATATAAGAAGGTTTACTTTGAACCTCCACGGGAAAACATTTGGGATATTATGAGTATCACTTCTTTCTACAATGGGTGGATTGATGTTGGAAATAAACAAAGAATCCAAAGAGGTAGGTAAGATACACTCCCCTTTTAATGCCAATTTTATAGAAATTATTCCAAAAGAGGAGGAGCCAGAGGGTTTTGAGCAATATTGTCACATTTCCCTATGTACTTGTGTTTACAAAATCATAGCCAAAACCATTTCATGCATACTCAAGCCCCATCTCTCCTAGCATATTAACATGGATCAATTTGGGTTCCTAGATGATTGAAACATTCATGACATTATAGGTATCCTAAGGAGCCTTGTACACTATAAAAAAAAATGCTAGACATGCATTTATGCTCAAACTTGACCTACCAAATGTTTTTGATTGGTTAAATTGGATTTTCTCATGTTTTATCCTTACCCAAGTGGGTTTTTCAGGTCTCTTTATAAACTAGTTGTAAGAATGCTATAAATCAGTCTACTTCTTTGTCCTTGTAAATGGATCTACTTCATCTTTATTTCTTCCTTTCTGAGGATTTTGGCTAGGTTTCCCTCTCTCCTCTCCACTTTTTATTATATTTTATAATGGCCTAAGAAAGCATATTCACCATGAAATTCAATCTAGGAACTACAAATATGTGAATATCTATGCTAATATAATCTTTGTCTCATATCTTATTTGTTGATTGTATACTCTTGTTTGGAACTACTACGACTCAAAACACAAAGTGTCTAGATCGCATTCTCAATTTTTTTCCCTCCTCTATTGGAATGGACATAAATGCTCAAAATTCATCGATATACTTTTATCATGTCTCACAGGCCATGAGAGAAATGATATTGAAGTTCCTCCCTTTCATTGTAGTGAAAAATGATGGTTGTTTTATATACATGTAGTTCATGCTAAAAGCAAATGAATACCAATGAAAACACTGGTTGTGGCTCCTTGATAGGATGAAAACAAGAGTAGATCACTAGTACAACAAATGGATCTCTCATGCTAGAAGGGTGATTCTTATAAAAGGCGTTTTGGAATCAATCTCAATATATTGGGTCACTCTAGTGTTTATCATTGTCTTGATGTTAAAGAAGTTTGAATCCCTATGCTTTCACTATCTATGGACATGGAAAGAGAACTCTAATAATATTCTATTGGTAAAATGAGAGTTGATAACAAGGTCAAATTTAGAGAGAGGATGGGGCCTAAAAGACATAAAAAAAATTCTAGATCCCTAACGACTAAAGGAATTTGGAAACTAATTGCAAAAAGAGGGTTGTGGCGGCAAGTATGTTACCGAAAATACATATTGCCTATGAAATTTTAAGATTGGATTTGATCTTCTTTGCAAAGGTTTATTGATGGATTCTTGTTTTGGAAAGTGACTATGTAAAGTTTTAATACCATTGGGGACCATCTAACCTAGTCTATATGAGATGGTCGTCAAGCTCTAATTAATAAAGATGTGATCATTGGTGTTGGTCAAGGGGTACACTATCTATTGGAGATGGTAGATTTTCTAAATGATAGAATTTTTTACTGCCTATCAGATGTATATAGGGAGGAAGCAACAAATCGATGGAATTCAGGGTGGATAACAACATTTGACATTGGCCAGGAAGAGAAATTCCATGGGCACTAGAATCTATATAGACAGGCTTGGATAACATTTCCATTTTATTATATGAAAGTGAATACTATCTTGTATGGACAAAAAATCAATAAGAGGGCATGTATAGTGTGAAAATGAGTTATAAGACCCTCTCATTATAGAATGTGGAGGAAAGGAATCCATGGTGGTGGAGTGGTCTCTAGAGGATTTGTATACTGCCCAAGGCCAAAATTTTTGCATGGATTTCCCTTCACAACAAACTCCCCGTATGGGATAATTTACTCAAAAGAGATAAGGAGGGACCGAGTCTCTATAACTTCTGCAAGAAAAAATGTGAAATTAGGTCTACAAAAATTGGTTAAATGTCATTCCTCGATGGAGGTTTGGGGTGCTTTAGGATAACAAGGAAGATACCAAATTTCGGCTAGGAACACAATGATAGAATCTTGGAACAACTAGTTTAAAATATCATGGAATTCCAAAAGACCTGGTTTCTCTACCTTTGCATGTTATGTGGGGCCTTTGGATCTCATAGAGTGAAGAAATATTCAAAGGAAAATGACCATCCCTTATCGAGACAATGTTCAAAATAAAATACTTGTTAATGGCTTGAAAACCCCTAAGAGTTGGAGATACCATTAGACAAGTTCTACCTCTAGAATTTGATCATATCTTCATGTATATGCTTTGTGATGGTTCTTCCAAGGGAAGTGATGCACAAAACATCGCTAGTCTCCCTTAAAATATATCCAATGAATGTCTTTATTTTTTTATGTTTGTTGGAGGAAAATTGTTCCTTTTGGGAAGTGGAACCTTTACTTCTTGTAAATACCAAAATAGGTTAAGTTAAAAAAGTATCCCTCATGTAATTCATATGAAAATGGTACATACAAGTCCCACAGTTCCCAAGCCACAAAGCTTGACGAAGTTAGTCTACCAAGTCCAATACAAGCTACATTTTTTCACTATCAATGATGGAATGAAATTACCGAAATTTTTCTCTATATGTTAACACAACTATCTTATAATCTCATGATCCAATAACAATGGTTCATCTATTGAAGTTTTCAAAAAAAGGAATATGTGTATATTTAGAAGCATTTCCATATCCTATTCTTTGATGATCCATTCACCACAAGCCAACTGTATCTCAACCTTTGAAAAACCATATGCAATATAATTCCTTTCTTTGAATATATGCTGAAAATAAATGGAATTAAAAAACAGAATTATACCTTTGATATCATCGAACAAAGGTTGCAATATGAAATTTCTCACTTCATATTCTCTCTTCAACCATTTTACAACCAAAAAAGAGTCCTAAAAGATCTATATATTTGTGAAATCTTTTCTTGCATCCAATGAGAGAGTCAACTTTAGAGCCATCAATTCTATAAAGTTCTTTGTACCCTAACCCAATCTAGTTTTAAACCTCAAGTTGTGAGAATAATTCAGAAATATAATTCCCCTAGTTCCACTAATCAACGTTTCCCCTTGGGAAGCACTATCAAAGCATGCACAAGCTCCAAATTTATCAATGTTCTTCTTTGGTATTTGTTAATTAGGTTTATCCTTTATCACTTGATTGAAACTAGTTAATATGTTTAATGATTGAGTAACACACTAACATAGAGGGATGGATTTTTCCTCAAAAAATTCAACATTCTTAGTGAGCCATATACCCTAATATAATAACAAAGGATAAGCTCTAAACATCTTTACATTCTCATTTTCACAATAGGATATTAAACCCTCCTCAATTGAAGAATCACTCCAAATATTTCTTAACCTAGTTAAACCTTTCACTTCCTCCCATACATGAATATCATATGAACATGTCATGATAGGATGTAAATTTGACTCTTTGTTTTCCTTGCACAAAGGACACCTCCTAAGACAATATGTAATCCTTTTCTATAGGATTTTCCATGAAAGTGCCTTATTAATAAGAAACAACCACATGAAAATATGAGTCTTTAAATGACATTTAAACTTTCACACTTTCTTCTACCATCACACTTGAACCCCCATATGATCATTGGAACATAAAACCTTATATTTTTCCTTGGGAGTGTAATCACTCGATGAATTTTTTGATTAGATCAAACGATCCTCCTCATCTTTAATACTAACATGAATTGCTCTAAGTTTTGCAATGTATTATTCCCAAATATTTGCATCCTCGCCTCTAAAAGTAATCTCCCCTGCATGCTTGCATTCTTGTCCCCATATTGAAATCAATGAGATATTAAGAACTTGGTTGAGATTAAGGTATAATATTTCTCTCAGGAGTTGTATCATATGCAGCGGAAGCCCAAACTTATCTCCACAACCAATCCAGGGGTCCTCTCTCACTATATGCAACTTATGCAACTATATGCAACTATATGATGGATAGGTGTGGCAATTTCAACTTTATGCAACTAAATGAAACTATATGAAACTATGTTGGTACTATATTGCAACTTATGCAACTATATGCAACTATATTGCAACAATTTTGTATGCAACTATATTCAAATATGCAACTACATGCAACTATGAAACTTATGCAACTATATTGCAACTTATGCAACTTTACGCAACTTTATTGCAACTTCTGCAGCTATATTGCAACTTATGCGACTATATGAAACTATATGCAACTTATGCAACTATATTACAACTTATGCAACTATATGCAACTTATGCAACTATACACAACTATATTGCAACTATATGCAACTAGGTGTGGCAATTTCAACTTTATGCAACTATATGATGGATCGGTGTGGCAATTTCAACTTTATGCAACTAGATGCAACTATATGCAACTGTGTTGGTACCAAAAACATATATTGGCACGATAACCTATCTTCTTGTTTTAACGAGCGTAGGTACCACAAAATAGGTATCTGTCGGATCTATCTTCATCGAGTGATGATCAAGATATAGTAAGAGAGGTTGAAAGTGAGACGTGTTGTACTAGATCTACTGGTTCTAGATCAACTAGGTTGGAAAAGGTAAGGAAAATATTTCGTACCCGCATGTAATTTTTTATTGCCAACGGAGGGTCATGTAATTATGATGCTCAGAGCATAGGTGACATTGAGTTTCCCTTGAGGTATAAACATCTAGTGCAATGATGGGCACCTAAGGAGCTACCTGAAGTGGACAAAGATTTCTTCATTGGTGGGAGGATGTATCGCATTGCTCCTTCATCCTTACATGGATTGGGGTTATTTTTCATGGATGGAATAAAGGTTGGCTATGGCACTGTAACTGAATTGATGGAGTATGTTGGACCATTAGACAAATACAATCACTAGTTGATGTTGGTCCGATATACGAAAAGTATGCGGAGATACATAGTTGCCGCAAATTATATACAACTACTAGATAACAATCAAAATAAAGGGTCAACTATGTATATTGATGGAAGGCCAAAAGCTACTGGAAACATTGTGGGCTTTATAAATAGTACACGACCAATGGAAACAACTAAGAAACCGAATTGCATATTTGAGGCACGCGAAGGAAATCGTATATTTGTATGTGCAACAAAAACAATAGTTCCAGGTGAAGAGTTGTTGATCGATTACAACTTAAATCGAATAGATGGAGAGGGTGACCATGGAAAGGCACCCATAGTGCCTTACCAGGTAAATGTTAAATACAGTAAAAAATTATGACTACAACAACTAAATCTCATTATTTATTTTTTTTGTTATTACTGCAATATTTCATTTTCTTAATGTTACAGGTGAATTTCCTAACTTTTATTGATTGATTTATTGTGTCAACACCTGTCCAGGGTGACCGTGGTAGAAAATCACCCTATACATCTCTCTAGGGTGACCATGGTAAGGTAGCCGCAGTGCCTCACTAGGTAAATGTTAAATACAGTAAAGCATTATGACTACAACAACTAAATTTCATAAATTTCATTATTTATTTTTATGTTATTACTGCAATATTTCATTTTCTTAATGTTACAGGTGAATTTCCTAACTTTTATTGATTGATTTATTATGTCAACATCTTTCCAGGGTGACCGTGGTAGAAAATCACTCGATACATCTCTCCAGGGTGACCGTGGAAAGGCACCTGTAGTGCCTCACCAGGTAAATGTTAAATACAGTAACAACTTATGACTACAACAACTAAATTTCTGAAATTTCATTATTTTTTTTTTTCTGATATTACTCCAATATTTCATTTTTTAAATGTTACAGGTGAATTTCATAAATTTTGTTGATTGATTTATTGTATCAAATTCTGTCCAGAGTGAACATGTCCGAGTTTCACCCATTACATCTCTCTAGGGTGACCATGGAAAGGCACCCATAGTGCCTCACCAGGTAAATGTTAAATACAGTAACAACTTATGACTACAATAACTAAATTTCTGAAATTTCATTATTTATTTTTTCTGATATTACTCCAATATTTCATTTTTTAAATGTTATAGGTGAATTTCATAACTTTTGTTGATTGATTTATTGTGTCAACTTCTGTCCAGGGTGAACGTGTTCGATTTTCACCCATTACATCTCTCTAGGGTGACCGTGGAAAGGCACCCGCAGTGCCTCACCAGGTAAATGTTAAATAAAGTAACAACTTATGACTACAACAACTAAATTTCTGAAATTTTGTTATTGTTTTTCTGATATTACTGCAATATTTCATTTTTTTAATGTTAGAGGTGAATTTCATAAATTTTGTTGATTGATTTATTGTGTAAACATCGGTCCAGGCTCCCATAGAGGATATTGATGAGGACGAAATATATTATTTGACAAACCCAATGACAACTGTAACGAAGGAATTGAAGAAGGCTAACATGGAATATCTAGGTTTGATTAGCAGATGACCCCTGACACAGGAGGACAAGGAAATAATTGTAGAGCTACAAACTATAATAACTAATTATGGGGTAAGTGGCATCTTTACATATTTTTATTAGCTATGAAAATTTCATATCCATTTTTTAGTTTTATATTTTGTATATGATCTGATAAAGAAAAGTTTTCTGTTTGTAGGAGTTTTTAAACCCTGTGCGTGGGGAACTTGTATATCCTGCAATTGCTATAGGTAGTAGTGAGGGTCCAATGCAAAAAAAAGGTCAACATAACAAAGTGCAAGTGAGGATTTTTGAGCCTCCTGAGGTTCCCCTTGAATCCATTGATGAGCAGGGTGATTTTGATCGGCATGACATGCCAGAGCATGATGAGTCGGAGCTTGGGACTCCACACGATGACTACGGAGAGGAACATAGTGTAGGTGCACATGATACTATTATGCATGGAGTAGAATGAATTAAAAGCACTGGATCACTAAATGTCACCTTTCTGGTGGATGACGCATGTGTTCTGATAAAGATTCAAAAGATTACAGGTAATGGTCCCATTAATTGATTCATTTTTTTAATGAAATTGAAATTGACATTTGTTGAGATTATTAATTGATTAATTGATAACACGTTACTATAGGAAACAATGTTTTCTATAGAAACTTACATGAAAAAGCATTGGAGTTGTTTGTCCCAACCATATGTAGGCTACCGGACACATCCAAAGCAACAAAGGCCAGAGTGGAAAAGCATGGCTAGCATAAACTAGGCCAGGGTGGCTACGAAAAACTCAAATCTTGAATAGTAAGATTTAAATGATTAACTGTGGTTAATATTTATTTAATAGTAGCGAACAAATACATGTTTTTGTTATTGGTATTTTTAATGGTGTTATGCATTGCAGTTAAATATGTTTGACACTGCTACCACCGAGGAGGACTTTAAGCTTGGTTACAAGCATGGTTTTAAAAGTGTCATTGAATATAGAAAAATCTTGGGCCAAACTCCTATCTCCCCAGCCATGCAGGTAAATCAAATGAATAAGGAAACCACAGTAGCATGCCTGCAAAGTCTTTTCATATTTTATTATATCACCTTTAACTAAGTATTTATGTTTGTTTTCAAGCAACAGTGCTACCGCAGTAGTGAATCAAGTGGTATTCAACAAACACCATGTCATACAATTAGGGTCCACATGTCCAGTGATAGTGTGGAGCAGAGTACCCATTCCGGTATGTATGCTTCAAAATTAGAAATATTTACTGTGATTGTAGATATTTATTTCCTGACTTATACTTATATATTATCTTCTCAAAATTGAAGAGCATGTAGCTCAGAAGGGTGAAATGCGAGAGCAACCAAGTGGATAGGAAATTAACGCACCAACTGTCCCAGCTACAGAGTCAGGTAAAGAGAAATATTGTAATGTTAATCAAAACAATGAATTAGTTATTTCAATTATATTTCAACATATCGATATGATCATTTTCGTTGTTCCAGTTCACATCATTGAACATATGCTAGCTAACCCTTCTCAGCGACATACCAGAAGTATGGTACCTGAGTGCACACAAACAATAGAAGGACAAGGCACACAAAATACAATGTCCTTGGATGATGATGATATCCCAATTGCCAGTTTTATGAATGTAAAAAACGTAAATCAAAGAAAAATTAGATGTATAAATTCATGACCTATTTTTGGATCCTTATTGATGTTTATATGTTCATATGTTTTGATGACTATCCTAGTTATGCATTAATGTATATATGTTTTCGATATAGAGAAAATCATTTGTTGGGTATGGGAAATTGAGAGCGATGTGAGGGGGGGGAGGGGCCATATGAGCTTCCACCTTCACGTGGTTGGCCCTGTTTAGTAGAGAATAACCTATTCTGGAAACAAAGAGAAGCTCATTAAGGTATGCGACAACTTAATTTTTTTCTAGAGTATTTTACATAACTAAATGCATTCTTATTTTCTTATTATAAATTATTTACTCATATAAAAAATTTGTCTTTTATGATTCATGAAGGTCTTGATGATCGAAATGCATCTCGTTGACAACTCTTATCAAGTTGTATGGGATAATGGATTTGGCAAAAGAACAATGAAAAGGTAAGGGTTTTGACGTGTTTTTAAAAGTAGGCTTTATACCAATAAAAGTTCACAATCCTCATGAATATGTAGATATTGATATATATGCCAAGTTCCATGTGGTGTTTTGGTTTACTTGTAGATATTTTAAATATAATTTTGGTTTACTTGTAGTTTTTTTTTATAAAGAAGTATAACTATTTTAGAGAACCCCCATATACAAAGTCTTTATCCATATCCTCATTGTGGAAAATAAATAGAAAAGATCCCTCACTTCATTCATTTCCATAATCCTAACCTTATTGCTATCCCTAGTCCAAATACTATTTCCTATTAAACAATGCATGAAGCTAATCCCAATAATCTAGACCCCTCCTCTCATCCCACATGTTAGTGCAAG
>ML779550.1:1481683-1498593 GCA_009831015.1 Picea engelmannii
GAAATTTATTCCCCTCTCTAAGTCTCCTTTTTACTCATAATTGTTAGATCAAAGATCAACTTGCCACTATAATCCTTGACAATTGTAACCAAAATAATCGCATTTTCCATCACTCCTCACCCCTCTCCTTATCATTGGGGCTTAGTACAATAGGACATAACTCATCTTCTCATTAATAAACATTGTGCAGTCACCCTTGTGATAGGGATTTTTCAAGAGATTGTTGAATGCTATGTATCTCACCTTGATTACTCTAATTTACTCTTGAACATATAATATGAACAACAATTAAATTCTTTATAAGATGTCCATTGTTCCTATTGAGAGCTTTTTGGGGCTATCTTAGAATTCACATTATCAAATCTAGCCACTTCTTACCTGGTAGCACCCAATATTACCTAGTTCTCTCTTTGTCTTCTTCCTCTCCTAGTGTTCCATGCTCTCCTACATACTCTTCCTCTTTTCCTAGTCCTTCAAATGCTTGGGGAAAGTATTGCCTCTCCTCATATTTTTGTCCTCACACCCCTTTTTCTCCATTTATATTTGGTCATAATATTGATGGGTCCCTTATAGGTCATTATCTCAAGAAAGACCCTACTTGAGATAACCTCTACCTAGTTAGGAACAACTATCACTTCTTTGGTCAGTTTTCAAAGATTTCCCCCTTAATGGTCACATTCCATAGCTTGCAACTATGGAGCCCCTCCCAATGGTGACATCACATCTTCCTTTGATCCTCTCTCCTCCACTGGTACCATTGGTATTTTTCACCTCTACGGTTGCATTGAACTTAGGTTGATGCATGTCGCCTCCTATGCTTAAATAAAATACCCCATTGATGCATGCCACCTCTCATTATTGCACTAAATATAGGCTACCATGTTTTGTTTTTGTGCTTTTGATGACTCTATATTACTAGTTTATGATGCCTATTATGCTCACACTCTCCAGATTATCGCATGTCACATGGGACTCATGCTATGTCCTTGACTAGTGTATGGTGCCTTAATGACTACATAAATCCTAGAACAATGAATGTCATTTTTTACGGTCACCTTACATCCAAGTTGCCATATGTTACATTTATTCTTTTGATAACCCTATATTAGAGTGTGTTTCCTCTCTCGCTCATGTTCACTCTTAGTCGGTTTATGTCAATTCATGCATTTTTCCAATGTCATGCCAATATCATCAACTTCTTTCTCTTGCCTTTGTTAGAACTACCATAACACGAAAACCTCCCATCTTTACCTTTTTATCTATTCTTCATCCTTTCCATAAGAGATCATGTTTCTAACCCTACCTCACTTGTGGTAAGATGCCAACCTCTGCGATGTAGGTATCTAGCTAAACATGTTCTTTCATTGTTCATTGCTCATTCTTGGAAATGAAAGTATGTATTAGTCTACCCCCTGTGTATTGAACATATTCATGATGTAACCAAAATTTTGGACCTCATTATTATTGTCATTTTTGTATGATCCAACAATTGTGCAAGTGACATTCACAAGTCTCTTCCTATTATATTAGTAATATTCCTCTTATTATTATCAAGGAAGGAGTTGATAACTAGCCCTTATATACACTATGCCTAAATTATTGAGGCATCAAATAACATTATGTTTTTACAAGAATATATGAGTCAATGTCATAACGACCCTTTAGGTTTGTAAGAGTTTCCAATTCGTCAAGGTGTTAAGAGCCATTATTTCCCAAATCATTCAGAACATGGAATAAAATTGACCAATAGCTTATACATAGGTGATGAAAGAGATTTTAAAACCTTTTCATAAATCACAACCTTTTTACTGATGGTGTCTTCATGGGTTCAAAAAATTACTTTACAAACCTAACAATATTTCTACCTTTAAACATTCTCATGAACCCTTGGGTTTACCATTACTCCTTGCGGGTCATAAATTTCCACTCGCCAAATTCATACAAATTGAAATTTTTGTCACTTGCACAAGCCTATATGACATAAGTACAAATATATGAATTCAACTAGGAGTAGAACTTTTCCCTTTCGATGATCCCCATCAACTTTGGGACTCAATGTCTCTTCATTAAATTCTCCTTCTAATGAGGATGGCATAGACAACTTCAAATTATCCACATAAACATTGGAATATTTTCCCATATATGGTAACCAATCCAAGCAAATAGTTTTTATTCATTCTTATCCAAAATGTCTAGATTATCATTTTGTTTTCTTGGGATACCCATGCAATTGTAAATAAAGGATATAATTCTCTTCAACTTATATCCATTATCATCTAGAGTGTGGATCTAGGCATCTTGAGAATCTATTATATCTACTACACATGATAAATGTAGATATTCCAAAATGCACCTTTACATGATTGAAGAAGATAATTACATCTTGTTTTCATGTTTCAACATGGTATAAACACTACCATATTATTTAGTCTTGTTTACTCTAAAATGCATATTGACTTTACAGCTTCAAGCTTCCCACATGAGCTTATTCTTGGCTCTCCTTTCTTAACAACAAAATTATGAAATTTATACTTTAATCCCGCTTCAAGCCTACAATCATCTCAAAGATGTGAGACTTGCATATATATACAAGTTTTGTAAGGTTTTAACCATTTGCCAAAATTTGAGCTAGATGTAGGCAATCCCTTATATTATTCAAGTACATAAGAGTTTAACTTTAGAGATGTGGTCAAATAAAAACAAAGAGGTCTTAAAGGAAATTGGCCATGTGGTTTTGTATATATTTATCATACATATTGATTACCAAATCAAAATGTTGTAGGATACTTCAATGCATATACTTCAAAATGTTGCAGGATACTTCAATGCCTATACTTCAATGCTTAAACAAATGTATATATTTATCATACTTCAATGCCTAAACTATGATGTACAATTCCTTATCTTATTTGGGGTATATTATGATTGCAGCAACAAAAGTTTCAAGTGTTATGTTATCCAACTCCTTATTTCTATCAAAGGTTCCGCCATTATGTATCATGCAAAATTTTCTTTGATTTCAAATGAAATTGCAAGTTTCATTAGATTTAATATTGATGCATTACAATTCTTTCATGTCAAAGCTTCAGTTACTTCATTTTCAATTGAAATGAATTGAAAGGTTATACTTGCCTTTTCTAATGTGAATTGAAGAGACATTTCATTCCTAAATAATTTGCTAACCCCATGAATTACCTTGTTTCAATTAAATTATCTCGGATCAACCAATTTACAATGAATTTTATATTTCTTAGGTCAATACAAAATTCACATCCTCTAACTAAAAAATCCATACAAAACAATAATTGTTTTCCAAGATCATATTTCTTCATGTTGGCTTGCAATTAATTATGGGTTAATATGGCATTACCATATTACAATGTAATATGGTAATACCATATCTCATGTAATTTGTTTTTAAAAACTTAACTCCATCTTCGCAATATCAACTATAGTTCGTCGGAAAAAAATTGCATTTTGACCACCGTGGCAATAACAACGAACTTTCGTCGCAAGTTGCCATAGGTTTCTATCACACATACAACATCTTTGTCGTAAATTTGGTCTTAATGAATCAATGTCGTCGCTATTGCCACAGGTATTCATCACAAGTTGCCATGGTTTTTCGTCGAACATACAACATCTGCGTTGTTAGTTTTTAACTTGTCAAAAATTTTCGTCGTAATTGCCACGGTTGTTCGTTCTACTTGCAACAAGGTTTCGTTGGAATTGGGACGATGCAAAGGGTTAACCGAACTTGAAGGTGGTGACACATGGAGAGATAATTTCGTTGATGTTTCCATGCACACTTGGATCATCGATAGAGCGACAAAATTATTCTGATGAAAAAAAACTCGGCTTTCGTGGAAATTGCGGCGAATAAGTGTGGCAATATCAACGAAAAATCGTCAGAAATTTGGTCATATGTACTAGTGTCCATTGTTGCATGCGACACTGTATGGCACTCGTAAGGATGAATCGATACGATGATGGGTGCCGAAAGATCAGTGGTTGGAGTTTTGGATGGACCAAGAGCTTTCGCTCCAAAGTCTAAAATGGTCGTTTCCTCCAGATGTTGGTCGGGTACAATTTCTTGTCACCCAGTTGCTTCAAAATACCCTTGTTGGTCTAGCTTTCACCTTAGTGGTGGTGGAGGTGGCTCCAATGTAACCGGTGATAGGCCCAGAGGCCTTTGTGACTGACATAGCTCATGATCCTCCACTATGTGAGAAGATCAAAGACACCCTAGGGATTTCTATTCATTCAAAAAACAACACACACTAAAAAGGTCCCTCCAAGATAAAACAAGCAAACACTAAATTAGTTGGAAGAACAGTTACAACAACCAACACTAGAGCAACTTACCGGTGCAAGTGCAACTCGAACATGGAAGCACCCTCTGGGTATACTCTGCAAAGAGTGGCCTGATGTATGTCCTACGTACCGCAGTATACCCCCACAATCACCTGTGTATGTCTCTAAAAGGATAGGAAACTAGGTTGCCAACGCGCAAACAGTCACTAGGCAGGTATAGTCGAAAGTCGGGTAGACCAGAATGAGCAGGGTATCGAGCCCGAAACCTGTCAAGGGTATCGAAAGAAAGTGGTATGGAATAAAACTAAGGACCTCGAATGGATTCGAGACGCACGAAGCTCTGTGGCAAATGCAATCGATGGAATCCTAAGACAAGCCCTCTATATGTGTTCTCCACTATGATTGGTCCAGCTTTGGACGGGTTATCTCCACTACCTTTTAGCACGCGACCTCATGTTTAGCCCATGTTAGAGGGGGTCCCGGATAAATTTTATGATACTGGAATTTGACACTCCCTAACTCAAACTCCAATGTTTGATTTAATGGCCTTGAAGAGTTTCCTCTCTAACCTAATTCAAAGCCCTAACCCTAAACTAGTTGGTTGACCCTACAAACATAAAAAGTCTAATGAATTTTAGATTTAGCATTAATTTTTATGTCTTGTCTTAAGTCAAAGGTTATGAAAGTGAAACTAGTGATGTTTGAAAGATGAAAGAAAAATAAACATAAAACTGGAAACAAAATACCTTCACTTAACTCAAATCTTAAACAACTTTTCAAACTTAAAATTTTTCTAAGATCTTTGAACAACAAACTCAAAGCAGGATTTCACTCGACTACGAGCTACTTATGATATAAGTAAACTGTCAAGAACTTATGAAATCAAAGACTTTTCCCTGGTTACTAATGCAAAACAACACTATTTGAGCAAACAAAGAAATAAAAGTTTTTTTTTTTATTTGAATGCTCATAAAGCAAAAAGGAAAAATATCAACAAGTAAAAACGAAGAAAACTTCTGGCCTAAGCACAAATCGCAAAGAGCCACTTTAAAAATCACACACAAGCAAATTAAAATTGGACTCTCGCACTTGTCTAAAAACCCTATAAAAGAAAATTTTGAGGAAAACTTCTTAATGAAGAAGAAATCTATTGCTGTGATAAAACCTAAGTTACTGACCATTATGACAGAGACCCAAAAACCTGAGAGGTATAACTCTTGTCAAAGGATAGGATGACTGCCTCACCTTCAACAAAATTTTTCTCCACAAGCACACTGTTGATAGTTCAACAACAAGCGTTTGCACGCGAGCTGTGTAAAGTCAGAGTGTGTGTACACGTGTGCTGGCCTTATACAGGTCACGTGTATCTCTGAAACTATGAGACAAATGAAAGGCCAAGCAACCCTTCCTAGGAAGAGACTATTGGTACTGAGAACCATGATCTCTTGAAGACTCAGACACTTACTTTAACAGAAAAAATAAAACAATTCAAGGAAAAATTCATAGAACAAACCAATATCATGTGAAACCTAAGCTATAGACTACAAACAACAAAGACTAGAAGGAGTTCCAGAAAACCCCTGAGAAGGACTATTTTTGATAGGGGAGATGATGATTGCCTCTCTAAAATAAATTTTCTGGAATCATACACGCGACTGACACTTCCTCAGCTAGTGTGTACACGCAGGTGTGAGAAGGTAGAGCACAAGTACACGCGTGCAAACCTTATACAGACCGCGTGTACCTCTGTGGGTCTCGAAAAAGAAAAAAAATGCAGTCAAGCAAAGAAACAGAGATAACGGGTATGAAAGACCAGAATCTATGTTCACTCATACTTTTACAGAAACTTTAAAAAGAAGGAATGGAACCAGTTTTTAAAAATACCCCAAAAATATTCCCAGAAACCCTAGAGATTCCCAGTATGGTTGCCAATTCTGTTGTGGGTGGGAAATCCCTCATACGGACTAGAACTAAGGGTTTTATCATGCATTCATAAATGGCCTAAAGATTCTTACTTTTTACGATTATCCCATGCCTAGACTCCCATTACTCATGTGTAAATACAAGGCTCAAGAGATTAAGTTGATGTGCCTTATTCTTCATGTTTGATGTTGATCCCTTTTTGCGTTTGGTCGTTCTTTGACTGCAACTCTCCTCCCAATGCTGATCTGCATTCACTAAAGAAAAACAAAGAACTCCACATGAATTTGATATATGAACTAATGGGTTAGAGATTTAATCAATCATACAATCAATATTCCAATAATGACAATCTCATATGGCGGGACAGGAAAAAAAAATCTTTTATTAACTTCACAATGATACCTTACAATGATAAAGTCGACTACTACTCCTCGATCCTAGTCCTGGGCCCTTCTTCCACTTTCTTCCAAATTCTTTTCTCTATACTTCTCTTTGCACAAGGATGGCTAAAGGTTGGGACAAAGGGAATGCTCAATCAGGTATAGTTTCTTTACTATGATTCTCCTCTTTTAAATGGGACCCCTAACCCTTATTTTATAGGCTAGAAGAAGCTAGGTATTTGGTCGAATGTCTGGCCATGCATGGCCGAAAGGTTTACTTAACTTACCCAAAGCTGTGTATTCTGTCAGAAACTTTCCTTTTTTTGTGCTTTTGTAGGTACACGCGGGCTGTCTTGGGTCAGCTAGCGTGTACACGTGTGCAATAATGTAGCAGGGCATATGGGCCTTTATAAAAGGGGTTTTTAAGTAGAGTTGTTCAACAGTGTTTTGGCAAAGAAGGAATTTGAGATGGCCTGATGCCAGGTAAGCATGTCTGGTGCAAATTAGGGTTATAACACTTGGTTTATGAGTTAACCATTGGTTTTCGTATTATGTGGCATAACTCGAAGGTTGATGCTGCGATGAAGTATCATAAAAAAGTTGGGAATATATTACTACTGTAGAATGCATTACATAGGCTGCAACTCTTGAGTTGTAGTGAAATAGAATCTTGAGTTGCAACAAAATAGACTCTTGTGTTTCAACAAAATAAATTCCCGAGTTTCAATAAAATAAACTCTCAAGTTATAACAAAGAATCTGGAGTAGATAGGTTAGTACATACTAGTGTGCTTTTTTTGTTTGTTTTTTTTATTATCTGTAGTGTCCATTTTCTTGTACCACAAGGGAGAAAGCATGGGCATGTGATAGAAGAGAAGGAATTTGTACATGCTCAATCCTAGTGGTTGTAGCATGATCTGGTTGATAAAAATATGAGGTTCAATAATGAGAGAGAACATTAGAACAACTATGTTTTCCCAGTATTGTGCAAGAACTTGAATTTTCATTGTGTATGTACTCTGATGGGAAGGGGTTCAGAGGCTCTCGACATCATTTG
Source organism: Picea engelmannii (assembly GCA_009831015.1). NCBI lineage: Eukaryota > Viridiplantae > Streptophyta > Pinopsida > Pinales > Pinaceae > Picea > Picea engelmannii. The sequence goes on from ML779550.1 coordinate 1,489,357, forward strand.
GTATTAGATATAGCTTCAAATCTAGGATGGAAGAATATGTGCATGTTTATCAAGTTAGATATAAATCTTGGATGAAATAATTTGCAAGAGTATGTGAGATTGGTTATGCTCTTAAGGATTTGGTTTCCTGTTTGTGTTCTTGAGTAATTGTGGCAGCAAGAAGACCTACGAGAATGCTGTTTCAATATTGTGGTGTTGAAATAAGAGTGATGGGAGCTAATGCTGGAGAAAATTCCTATGAAGGGTGGTCTAGATGAAGGTTACAAAAAAAATCCCAAGGATTTCTCTGTAAATATGAGCAGGTCAAGGAGGAACAAGAACCAAGAGTGAGAAGGATTGGAGATGATGGAGCGGTAGAATATTCAGAACTAGAATTTCACATGCAAATAATATTTCAAAAGATAAATGACTACTAGATGTCAAAGTAAATTTGTTAAATGGTAAAACATTGAAGTTGCAAGAAGAAGAAGAAATCCAAGAATAGAAACCTGCATGAAGCAAAGTCCAGAAGGTTGTTGCTAAGGAGGAATATAGTCTCTGAGATAAATGGATGATAGAGATAGATGGCAATTGTGGTGGTGGTTATACATAATTGCTATCTTGATATGAGAGAGGCCACATGAGTCATTCATGATCATATGAGATGGAAATTTTGGTGGAAGTTATCCATAATTGTTATCTTGAGATGAAAGTATAGTCACTAGAAATTGGAAAGAGTGGCTGCAAGGGAAATACAATTAGAAGGTTTACTAGATTGGAGGCTGGGATCATATGTTATGAGGAACATGTTGGTAGCAGTGGGAATGCATTGTTTTCAGAAGGTGGCTAGATATTTTAGAGTGGAACTAAATCCAAAATAAATGAGAATGAACAAAGATGCATAAAATGATAGCAGTAGAAGATAGAGGCACATGTGGTGTGTTTTGGATATAATGAAGAAAAGGAGGGAGTCAATATGGAATTCTTTGTTTTTCCCTTAATATTTTATTTGGTTGCTTCCAGGAAGAAATAAATTTTTGGCTGCATATGGAAGTGGATGTACTTTGATGAGAAGAAGATACAATAGAACAATGATGTGAAAATATTACAAAAAAATTGAAATCATAGAGCTTGCATAGGATGAAGATGTCTGAAGAGAATTCTCAATTAGAAGAGGACACTATGAAGATAAGTGGTCTGGGAGGGAGCATAAGTGAAGCTATTGAGTTGAACATGTATGAACTTATAGTCTTGAAGATGAGGAAGATGATGAAGATGTTATTGATAGATAAAGATAAACTATTTCAAATCTCTTGAGGAAGAAGACATGTTGTATAGGAAGAGAAGGTTGTTGAAGGAATGTCTCTGATAATTTGTCAATAATGTGAAAAGTTTGACAGAATCTTCGAATGAGGCAGTCTTCATCTGGTTTTGGATTGAGTTAAGGGAGGTGTAACATATGAGCATGCCAATCCATGTTTTGTGGCTTAGATAATGAGTGGATGGTTGCGTCGAAGGAACTTTTTACACTGCATGAAAAAGGACAGTGTGATGTCCTAGATAGGACATGACTCAAATCAAGTTGTGTAGGTGATGCATGTTTGAGGAACATTTGACCAGTGCTTGTGGTGATGGAGTAATATATATATATATAGAGGTTAGTATTATCAGAAGGTGAGTTGTAGTAGGAAGGTGAACTATAACATGAAGGCGAGTTGCAAAATGAATGAGATATAAATTCCAAATCTCCATGATGAGAGTATTCTTGTGTTGTTGCAGATGGATGTGAAAAAATGGACAACAATAAGTTGAAACAAAGAATGTGCAATTGAATAAGATATCTTGTATATTTGAATGTATAGCAATGAGGACTATAGAGTTGGGAGTGCAATAGTGATGAAATTTGTAGTCGAAGATGTCAATGGTTTTCCTCCTAAGCACCAGGGAATTATTTCCTAAAAAAAAGGAATTTTTAGGCTGGAGCATCGAATTCGTCATGGGGATGACACGGTGAAGGTGACTATGGAATGTGACAATGCTACTATGACAGTGATTGGTTGTTGTAGGATATGAATAGCTGCAAAATGTGACAAGATGCGGAAAGTGACATCATTTCTATAGATTGTAATAATATTGCAAATTGTGGAAGTGGAGTAGATGGGAGTGTTTCTATAGGATGTATGCATTGACTCATGATGAGAAGTAATGTGCTACTTCAGAAGCATTGGTGGGAATTAGATATTAGGTGGAATCACCCATGGTTTCATAACTTCTCCATGTAATGGTACATAACCAAGAATGGGAGAAAAAAATCAATGGTCGTGAGGAAATTGGTCCATAGGACATGTTGCAGAAGGAGCGCGGTGTTGAGTGGAAGTTGGAAGGTCATGCTGAAGGAGAATAGTCATTGAGAAGAGGATGAATATGAAGCTAGAAGATGAAAGTGAATGAGGACTATATTGGGAAGCTGAAGGAAAACAATTTCTAAAGGAAAATAAACACAACGTCAACTAGCTAGAAAAGAAGAAGCTTGCAATAGGAAAGAAGATCACATGAGGAAGGGAGAGAGGAATATTTGAGGTTTCCATGGCCTCTCGCCCGACAACCCAACGAAATTTGTAAACTCATATGTGTCCATGGAGCTCGTGTATTTTATTTTATAAGAAAATGAATAAAATAATTAGGGTTTTACATATTTAACCCTTGTGCATGCATATGGATGAATCATATATGATGTTATCTTGTTGTGTTATTGGAATGAATGGATTCACTTTAAATTCCATTGCTTGAATGATTAAATCCTAGTGGAGAATAATTTTTTTGTGATACTGTTGTGAAGGTGGGCATGGGTCTGTTGAAGACTGCGCTTGGATTTGTCATCATATACAAGTGGATGCAATTTTGGGAGAGAACGTGCAATGGAATTTTGGTTCTCTATCGATGGGTGAGACTAAATAGATTAATGCAATGTGTATTTTCATTGCAACCGAGTATTGTTGTGGAGATATTGTAGTAATTACATTGTTTTGAGAGATTAGTGTAGGATGCTCGTGAGAATGTGTTTCTTCTTGAATATGAACCCAAGAATAGATATTTATTGTTTGATCATATAGGTGTGTCTGCATTATATAGATGTGAAGAATTTTCATATGGGTATGTTTCCTTGGTTTATGAGCTAACCATTGGTTTCAATATTGTGTGGCATAACTTGGAGGTTGATCCTGTGATGAAGTAACATAAAGAGGTCGAGAATATATTACTATTATAGAGTGCATTTTATAGGACGTGACTTTCAATTTGCAACAAAATAGAGTCTCGAGTTGCAAAAAAAGAGACTCTTGAGTTACAAATAAAGAAAATCTCTAGTTGTAGCAAAATAAACTCTCGAGTTGCAACAAAATAAACTCTTAAGTTGCAACAAAGAATGTGGAACTTAGGCAGGTTAATGCATACTTTTTTTTTCTATAGTGTTTATTTGCTTGTACGACAGGGGAGAAGGCATGGGTGCATGATATAAGAGAAGGCATTGGTAGATGAAAAACCCTAGTGGTTGTAGCATGATTTGGTTGATGAATATATAAGGTTCAATAATGCAGGAGAAGCATTAGAACATCTGCACTTTCCTAGTATTGTGCAAGAACTCGAGTTTATGTTGCACATGTACTCTTACAAATGACCAAATGCATCATAACCCTTGATGAATGTAATAATTCGACATAAGTCTACGAATATGAATGTCGCCATGTGAAATAACCATTAAAGAATTTCTTCATCTGACATAACCCATCACGTATGTCACAATGTCACATAATACCATGTTTAATCGTGGTTCGTTATATTTCAGATCGTTAACCATACTGACCATGTTTAACTATGGTTAATAATAAAAAATCATTAAAAATAACCAACCATTCTCAAATCATATTTACAAGGTCTCTTTAAAAATTATATTATTTTAAATACACTTTTATTACTATATTATAATAAAAAAAAATGCATTATTCATTATATTATTATAATCAATATTCAACTTTTATTATTATTATTATCTATATTTATGCCTAAAGGCGTACACCTATTGACAATGGGCAAATTTAATAGGGGTTTAGTGCTTAATAAGTTTTCTATGGACATGATTAAATATGGATGGAATATTCTTAGTAGTCACACAAAATAAATGGCTGTGATTTTAATCATTAACTTCCTAGGTATTATAAAGACATCCGTTTATGTGTTTACCTTTTTACATTTACCTAATCATATTTAAAAATTACTTTGATAGTTCACTGATTGCCACCTAAGAGATTAGCAGAAATTAAAATATTAACACCAGATAAATGAAGCCCAACAGTTTATTTGTTAATCAATAATAAAATTTAATATATTCTTTTAAGGATTCTGTTGATTAGCCACAATTATGTGGGTGTGCTAGTTTATATAATAATAAAAAATAAATTGTTATATTAAATGAAATAATATTAAAATGATTTTATTTAGATTTTTACATCGAAAGGTTTAATTTAAAATTCTAATCTGATGGCTAACAATTGAAAATGATGGAATATTCTTAGTCGTCCTCCCAAATCATTAAATGTGATTTACTCTTCATAACTTCCTTGCATTTTTGAATGCATCAGTTAACCTGTTTACTTTTTAACATTTACCTAATCATATTAAGAAATTACTGTACCACCATATAATTGCCACGTTTAACTCATTAACCTTTGGAATTACCACATTTAAGATTAACTTTTGGATTTCCTCAACTCTATGTGCGTTTCAGCTATCTGGTGTATTCACCAGAGTGTTGTACGTCGAGATAACTTTTGTGTCCGTGCATTTCAATTCACTAGACTAGATAACTTTTGTGTATGTGCGTTTCAATTCACGAGAGTGCTATCCGTCCAGATAACTTTTGTTCACCAGCCGCAACACTAACCAACGACTATGCTAGTTACGCCGAAAGACGTACACCTATTGACAATGGGCATAATTAATGATCTTTTAACTTTATTTAACCTTAAACCCTAATTTGATGGCTATGCATTGAAGATGCTAGCATATTCTTAGTCGTCTTCCAAAATCAATGGATCAGATTTATTGTTCATAACTTTCTTGCATTTATCAAGGCATCCCTTAACATGTTTACTTTTTAACATTTACCTAATCACATTAAAAAATTACTGTAAGGATATGTAATTGCCACGTTCCATTTATCAACCTAATGCAACCAAACGTTTCATATTACCATAGACGAATTACCACAAACATTTTATATTAAAATCAAACATTCTCAATATATTGCAGGCATGCGTTCTCAACCGCTACCTTTCAACATTCTTAACCGCGAGACTCGCGACTGTGCTAATAATAAACCATTTGAATATTATGTTGTTATTAGTCCCTACTAGGGCACTGCAGGGACTATAACGATGGGTCACTACTTTAAATTATAATAGTTTTTTGTTGACTTCCCAATAATTCCATTTTATCCAAATTACATTCTTACAATTTCGATTTTCCTTCAATTTTCCCCAATTAATTCAAACATATAATTCCATTTCTCTGCATTTTGACTGGCTATGGAATTTAAAGTGTTATTGTCGGGCAGACGAGGTAGTTTTCGGGACTGGGGATGAGAATTTATTATTTTATAATATTTTTCTGCACAATCCTTGGGAACATCCCACACATTTAAACACCCTGACAATGCACAATGCACATCTCAGACTTAACCATGAAAAAATGCACATCTCAAGGTTTGTCATCCATCGTGTCTGCACTGCACAATGCACATCTCAGACTTAACCATGAAAAAATGCACATCTCAAGGTTTGCCATCCATCGTGTCTGCACTTGATGGCCTGTCCTGATTGCCGTCTTATTGCTGCAGTCGATACATTTCCCATGGAAATATGCATGCACACTATAACCTTATCCATCATTGTAGCCTTACAACATAAGGATCATTGCTCCCAATCGACCTCTTCTTTTGAATGGCGGTCTCAGTGAACTCTATGAACAAAAATATGATTTTGAGCAGACTAAGCTTAGGAGGTCCGCACATGATACTACAACAGTGGTTTGTCTCAGAGAACTCTAAGATCAAAAAATTAATTTTTAGTTGAGTATGTCTGAGAGATTCACACAGGCTTACTAACATAAATGAAAAAATGTGTGTTGATTAGGAACTCTAATTATTTTGTATGACTCAATTTTCCATCCTGCAAATCATAACATCCTTCATGAAAATATTCGTAGCCTGCTAGCAGTTTCGTTGTTCACCTAAAGCTCGAGCTCTGGAGAATGCCTCTATCAGTCGGCTCTGTAATGATGGCTTGAAGGGATGTTAGTAAGAAAGAAATATTTTGGTGTTTCTGGTTTCTTCAGAGCTAGAGGACGATAGTGAGGGTTTTTACTGCGGTGATTTCTGGTGCAATTCCATGGCGTCTAAGCTCGTTGTCTCGGAGATGCAGGCTAAGAAACGTATCCCCTTTTTGACTGAAAATTTGGCTTGAATTTGGTCAGTAATCATTTTTCACTTGCACCCTTCGCATCCCTAGCCACTTTGGAGTTCTGCCCTAGTTGGCACTCTGACCCTGTTTTCTTATGTGAGTTCCTAGTTCCGGCGATGCTCTTGTGGTGGTTGGAGGTGTTTATTCAACCACATTTCCCTTGACATGGAGACACCAATTGTTCATCCCTCGAAATGGAATCACAAATGACACACTCTATGGATCTTAAGACAAATCAAACTACAGACGTCTGTTCGAGTGCAATCCTGATCAAAACAAGTTTCTTCTTGGTAAATATTTCACCTTTTCCATACATCTCTATGCTTCCTTGAAAAATTACATACCCTCATTTTGTTAAGATGCAATTATAGTACAATTTGTTGTGTATTCCAATTTATTTTATTTCTTGCTACAGACAAATTGTGAGTTGCTTGAATCTACAAGCTTCTTGTAGATCATAAGTTCTGTTTTTCAATTTTCATCATTTTTATCTCTACAATGGGTGTTCCTTTTTTCAATTTTCATCATTTTCATTATACTCTAGCTGGTCAAATATACAAGCTGCTTGCGGGTCATAAGTTCCTTTTTTCATTTTTCATCATTTTTATCATAAGTTACTATGAGAGAATTGTGTGTAATTTCTCAATTCACATGAGGTTTAACTGTGTTAGTAGAATCTATGCATCTCAACTCAAGCTAACTTTCATGCTATGTTTTGAGTCTAGATTTAAAAAAACGACATGAAGGAGCTCAATATTCAACTCTTGATCTTAAGCTTTGAAGTTCTTGTTGAATTCTATTAGCTGTGTCTATGTTAGTATTTTAGTTAAAGGATTCCGTTCTTTGAAGTCCAGTTGAATCGGCTGGTCTTCTATTCTATTCTCTACCGATGTTTATGGTTTGCAGATATAAAAAAAAATTATGTGACTTCTATGCATCATTTAGGTATATGAATAGGAGAATCTATGAATTAATATTGTGAATGTTAGCAGAGTGTAATATGTTTTGTTATCTGCATTGTTCTTGATACTTCGTTAATCCATTTTAATGAAAGAATATATAGTTTTACCAAGAAATTCGGGCCATAACGCGATTTCTGTGCAGATTTATCATGAATTGTGCTTAATTTTGAACAACAGATCTTTACGCTTTAAACTTCCAACGATATTTAATTTCCATTCAATGTGTGGTGATCGCCGACAATATTATTTGTCGAGATTCGATTCTAACAATCGCCATACCTATCCAGTTACATTGTTGAATTGTTGTAGAAGAGTCATAGTGAGGATTAATAACTCGCACATTGAATTAAATGGACTCCAAGATCTTTACAATTACTGTCCATTGGATCTGTAATCATATGGACCTGTGGAATACCTTAAATTCCGAGTACGGTTTAAATTTTGTTGCAGGGAGTTTTTAATTGCATCTTTAATCACTTTCAGTTGTTACATATAGCATAAGTTTCACATTCACGGGAGAAAAATAATTAGGTAGCTAACATTCCGAGAGAAATGTTTACAGTTTTAATTTTGTTGTAAGAAGTTGTTAATTGCTTCTTTAATTACATTTTAATCACCTTCAACTATTACATAACTTAAGTTCCACATTACTGGAGCTTTAATCAACTAGAAAGTTAGGGTTTCCACGGTTAATTTTTATGATTTCACATTATATAGTTTATGATTTTGCATTATATAGTATACATAATGGAATACCTAAGGAAAAACAATATGAAGAGGAACTAGGATATAATGGTTAAGAACATGGTTAAGAACATGTGTTTTTTCTTAAGAGGTCATAGGTTCAAATACAAAGGGGGTAGGGTATGTATACCTTCGTAGACTTTACCAGTTAAATCCTTGGGCAGAGGGGATCCCTTGTCCCACAAACAAGAGGGTCTCATACACCAATTTGGTATGCTGTTGTGAATTAGATAATAATTTTGCTTGGATTTGTTGTGAATTAGATAATAATTTAAAACGTTGTGAACTCTTTGAATAGTAGATCGTAATAATATTAAATATTAAATATTTAAAAACATATGGATATCTTTTTAACCAATTCAACTGTCATTTTTTCTCGTATTTCGAGCACACTAAACCCAAAATCATGAAACCAAAAAAAATTCCAAGATTGAGTCCACTCTAGAATCTACGACATTTCATCACTTTGTTCAGGTTGAAAAATACTGTGTTATTATAAGATGTCCATGAGTGGCATGTCTCATTGATGGACCATCTGCATGTGAACTTCGTTGACTAATCATTTTCATAATACCCTAAATATCAACCTGTGATGCCCTAATCGAATTACTTTTTTGACTAATCATTTTCATAATACCCTAAATACGAACATGTGATACCCTAATCTTAAAAATTAGATTAGTATTATTATCTGAACGAAATAAGACACAGAAACCCCAATCAGTTACACAAAGCAATCCTTCCTATTAAACCGTAAGCTATACCATTGATTATTCTTTTGATGGACTCATTTTATCAATTTCTCCTTCCCCAAGTAAGAACTATCAGTTTCATCCTCCAAATATAGTTAAAGATTGGAAGAATTAATTCACACAGCACAAAACGTTTTCCATACCTTAACAAACAAATGGAGGTTACATATATAGCATGCAGATCAGTGACTTAAGTGGATCTGATTAGCTAATAATAGTAAACCTAGAAAACTCACAGTTACAACAGTCTCGTTGAAACTCACTATTACAACAGTAATAGTTAAC
>ML779550.1:1499918-1521034 GCA_009831015.1 Picea engelmannii
GTAAAAATGAAAAACTTACGCTCGTAAAAACAAAACTTCAACGCATGGAAACTATATAAATTTTCAAAATACCATGGTTCTCGCACCAAATCTTGCTCACAGCACGCGACTCTTTAATCGTGATTTCTCCTTATCACCCCACAGAGCTCAAGAACCCATGCAGTTCAAGAACATTCCTCATGCTATCCACTTGACCTGCGCAAACACACATTTTCAAAACCTTCACGCAAAGCAGACTCTTCTACGCGATTTCAACCAATGGTGGAACACCCCTCCTTTTAAGCTCGTGGATTTAGCAAAGCTCGCCCACGTTATCCATGCCCTCTCCCCATGGCTCTGTCACGCGCCTCTCCACGCAGCATGCAAAGGAACGAATCGCAGTCCCGTAGTCGCGCGCCTCTCTTCTCCCTCGGGCTCTGATACCAAGTTAAAGATTGGAAGAATTAATTCACACAACACAAAACGTTTTCCATACCTTAACAAACAAATGGAGGTTACATATATAGCATGCAGATCACTGACTTAAGTGGATCTGATTAGCTAATAATAGTAAACCTAGAAAACTCACAGTTACAACAGTCTCGTTGAAACTCACTATTACAACAGTAATAGTTAACCTAGAAACTAACTATTACAACAGCTATAAGCATTATCTCTAACAAATATAACTATAACAGAACGGGAAAGAGACAACCTAAACGGTATGTTACTATAACAGAATGGGAAAGAGACAACCTAAACGGTATGTTAAATAAAGCACAGAGAAGTATCCCTGACTAACTATTTTTTTTTAAGAGAAATGCAGTGATATGAAAATGAGATTGATCCATAGCGTCTTGGACGTGCTTTGATGTATGCTTTTTTGTTTTGATAAAATGGCCATAGAAACTATGTTTTTTTATATGGGCTACTGTCCATTTTTTTTGTTGGAGGAATGCATGTATATTTGAGGCAGGCTTCCTTTCACTTGAAATGGAGGATATATATGGAGAATCCATTTATTAATTAAAATTTCTTTGCAGTTGATAAACTTCTTTATATACACAGTTAGATTGTTAAGATTAATGCTATCTTATGTCTTTAACATCTAATTAGTTGCAAGTAAAAAAAAGGATTAAACATTTTGATTCAACAAACTTTTGTTATCATGTGGGATATCTAAATCTATAACCAACCATATTATATATATATATATATATATTATATACAGTGTGAGTGGGTCTAATGGTTAAGAACATGTGTTTCCTCTTAAGAGGTCACAAGTTCAAATCCAAAGGGGAGTAGGGTATGTATACCTCTGTAGGGGGTCCCTTATCCCACAAACAAGGGGGTCACGATATAAATCTGTATAGGCTATAAAGTTTTAACCCCTCCAATTTCAAACTTGTGGGGTAGGGACTAAAATGCCATGCAACTATTGTTATAACATGAGCTATATATACAATCCACACATTGAAATTTAACATTTATTTTTATATTATTATTTTATTATAATATTACAAATTATACATATTTATTACTCAATATAAAACTAAAAGGGACCATATCCCTATCCATTTTTTTTTTTAATCCAATCAAATGGTTTCTTGGAGGAATTGGTTTCCTTTTATATAAATATTAACATTTCATGTGCAAGTTAGATACTTTGTGGACCAAACATTACATGATGGTGGAAGGATACTCAAGAGATTCAAAACAATTAGTGTTTGGTGTTCTCACTTCCATTGTGTATATATACAACCATGGTGCTCGTAATTTCCATTCAATATTGGAGAAAACTTAATTTGCATCTCCCATTATTAGTAACATTTCTTCACTACTTCGACCATTGACACGTCATTGCTAAATGAAATGTGCTATGCAGATATTATAATTGAATGATGTATTTTATGAGTTGGATCAGATTACAAAGACACACAATATTAACAGCCATCCATCTCCTCCAACATGACGCCCTCACCAGGTGATTGTTATTCATCTTATGAAACCCCAAGTATCGTTTGAGTGTGGGTCTTGCTATTGTTTTATCTTGTGGGGAAGCTAATGATACAATTTGTAATTTTTCTATCCTATTTGGTACCAAAGGAAACAAGAAGTATCCATTTGAAGTGAATGAATTTATAAGGGTGTTTTCGAAATGGATGAGAGAAGTCGACCATTCGACTAATGAAAGGTTGCTTGGCCTTTGATTTCTAGCAAGTGTAGAGAGGAAGCGGATAATGGAACATATTTTCTTGTTTAAAGTCTTGAGGCAGTGCATACTATGAATAGTTTTATTTCGTTGAAAGTCTTTTTTTAACAGAGCTTTTTTTTGTTGTTGTTGAAATTCACCTTGTGTGACTCCACGTAGAGAGGGCATGAGAAAGGGCGCATTCTTGTTTCCTTACACTATGCAGGAAATTTTGATGAATAGTATATCTCGGAAGGAAAAAGTATATCAGCTGGCATAAAATAATAGAGCATATACTAAGCGACTTGAAGTACCCAATGAACGCCATTGTATATTACTGGAAAAATTTGGTTGGCCTAGCCCACTAACGAATTTCCTCTATTGATTGACTGACCAAGAATCCATTGGAAAATGTGTCGATGCCATAAATTTATTTATAGTCTATACGATCCACGTAGTCAAATTTATCAGCACTCAGTTTACATATGGCAGTGGATTAAATGTTATCTATAGTCCAAAAACATTAAATAAGATGTGTATAGATGGCACAATGGATTGAATGTTATTTATAGTTCAAAAACATTAAATAAGATGTGTTTAGATGGCGGAGGTTACTCTCGAGTACCATCCAACTTCAGGGTTTGTAGATGATCTCGTGCAAGAGGGGAAGTTGCATCCAACATTTTCGACTTACCTTTCACTTGGCTGTAGAAATTCCTATCGTAATCCAGTTGGAGGCACTAGTTTGAGATGGTCATCACAACTATAAATCAAGTCGAATTCTTTAAAAGATCCCATCAGATCCCTTTAAAATAATGTAAGATCGTCTAAGAACTCTTGAAGAAACAACTTCACCAAAGGTAAATTAGTGTTGGTTCACATTCTTTTCCCAAATCGGGGTTGCACTATTTGTTTTGCAAGTGAATACACAATAAGGAGAGTAACCTAAATTTTGTAATATTTTTTTTATCATGGGTTTTACGTTAAATTTTGTAATATGTTCTTTTCCATGACATAAAGGTTTGGGTAATGGACCCAAGTTTGTTTGATGGATAATGGTATGAATTTTGATATATTTGTAGGTAAGACTATTCTAGATAGATAGTACATGTTATGCCATTTCCGATGGTATGTGGAATGTCACATAACTCCTAACAGTCATAGAGTTATGGCCATGTGAAGTTGGTGAACCCTCACAAGTCATCTAGAAGCCCCAAAAGGTCAAAGTAATCAAAGTGTTTGCAAAGAAGAAATTATTTATATAATAAAGTGAAGTGATGAGTGTACTATAAGTCAAAGAGGACGCAAACAAATTATTTAAATAATATAGTTAATGGAGAACTTACTAATTATGAAAAGTGGTTAAGTTAAGTGGACAAGTGGTTATAAGTGGGTTAACCCTAAAATACAGAAAGTGGGTTAAGATGGTTAGAAGGTAACCCCTTCAGGATGTTACATGAAAGTATAAATAAGAGGCAAGGCTCTCTCATTTAATCACACATGAACATATTGAATATCTATTGTTGTGTAAGGCTTATTGCAAGTACTCATTGATACATATGAAGTTGCGAAAGTTTGAGGTAACACAAAGGGTTGACGGTGAAAGTTTCAGAATTACAACGAATACTAAAAAACCCTAATTTTTGAGGTGTACGTGGGCTAACAATGTATTAGGGTGCATACACACGTGGCCTCGCAGTGTATTAGGGCGCGTACATGAGGGTAAAGTCATAAAAACTTGAGAAGATTAAGATGTCGAGGTTCTAGATTATGAGATCAAGCTCCCAGGAAGGTCTACAGTGATCAGATACATGAGATCTATCCACTGGTTTAAAAGGTATGTCTTATTTCTATGAGTACTTGGATTTTGATGTATGCATGAGAAGTGGTTATGGATATTTGAGGATTCTCCCTAGAGATACTAGTGGCTTCATGGGATCTTCTGCATAAGTCAGATATACATAAATACAATGTTGGTATATTTATCATTGATACTTCTTATTAGAGTTGAGGCACATCTTGTATTTCTTGGCATATGGCTAAGGTTTTTGTGGTACATGGTTGAGATCTTGTGTTTGTGAAGTTGTTGATGTATTGAGAGGTTGAATATCACAAAGTGTTTGATGTGTAGATCATGTGAGGGTTATTATACTTGTTCATGATTACACACACATATATGGCACATGACTAGAGAGAGATATATATGCCTTGGGTAAAGGCTATGAATGAGGATGCATGCATAGGGTATAGTTACAGTATTGATTCAATGAGTGGTTGCAAATCTATGTGAAAGAAGTTGTAGAGGGTCATAAGTTTTCAGAAAAAAATAAAACCTAGTTTTTTGAAGGTACACGCATGCTACATAACAGACAGGACACGTACTTACGCGGGCTGTATAACAGATAGGGCACATACATACGCATGTTGCAGAACTACAAGTTTCGTATCCCTAGTTTAAGAAGGCATACACAAGCTTCATAACAAGCAAGACGTGTACATACAAAGGATATTGTACAGATATGGCACGTACATACACGAGTTGTAGAACTGCAGGTCACGTATCTATTTGATACATGTTCAGTTTAGGTACAATTTGATTGCAGGGAAGTAGTACAGATTGGTTGCAGGTCAGTGGTACAGGTTGGTACAATTGTACAATGGTATATCTCATAGTGATATTGTGACAATGGTTCCATCATTCTACTTCTACTTCAAGGAGGTTGGACCGGGAAATGAAAGGTGGTTGTAGCCACCTTCCAGTTGTGGCTGGAGAACATAGGGGGTTGTATCCTCCATCTAATTGTAGCCAAAGAACTAGGGATTTGGAGCTTCCTTCAGGTTATACCCTGAGAAACTAGGGGGTTGGAGCCTCCTTCTAGTTGTAGCTAGTGAATTGGGGAGTTGGATCTTCCCTCAGGTTGTAGCCTGAGAAACTAGGGGGTTGGAGCCTCCTTCCAGTTGCACCCAGAAAACAAAGGAAGTTGGTGCTTCCAATGAATGTAATTATTAAAGACATACAAGAAAAATCATTCTATGGCTTTCTCCTGCTTTGGGTTTCCACGTAAAAAAACTAGTGTATTGTGTATGTGTATGATTTCTCATTTGTTCATTGTTTATTTACTCTGCAACTATTGGATGATAATGCTACATTGATATAACACTTGTATTTTGTTCTTAAAAAGGATTAGATTTCTCTATTATTGATTCACCCCCCTCTCAGTAATCCAACAAAGTCGACATCAAGGATTGACTAAGGATAGACAACATGAGGTTTAAGTATAGCCATCATTTTCATAAGATGAAAATTAAAATCATGACATGGATCATATTGTAATAATAAAAAAGTATTGAGGTATGAAAACTATTAAGAAAAGAGATGTCTCATTTTTATAAAAATATAGTATTACATGAAGGACATAGTATAGTCGAGTTTGTATAATCGGGTTGAGTATAGTCCAGTTTGAAATCAAGTTTAGTCGAAAAGAAAAATATACATATTGTCGATTGAGTCAGACACATCTATTGTTGAAGAAAGGAGGGGATTAAACGTGTATCTTTCAAAGGTAGGAGATCCACTCCATCATTGTAATGCAAGTCGTTTTCTAGCTGACAAGATTGGTTCCTCGCTAACGTTAGTGGATGTCCATTCAAAAATAGTTTATCGAGTTGTAAAAGTATGGTACCAACAAAAGTGTCTTTATTTTGAGTCATTGAGTCAAGTCATGCAAAGTCATAGTCGAGTTATCCTTCATGTAATATCAAATGTAAAATCTTTATATTCTAAGAAAAGCATAAAGATGCACATTCAAGTTTGATGAGAAACAAAGAAAAGTAGCAAAATATTGAGCATTGATGATGAGCATGTTGGAAGCAGTTAAAGACATTCAAGAAAGAGACATATCTAGATAGGAAAACACACGAGAGATGAAAAGACAATATAATTGCATAAGAATGATTGAAATTATTGAGCCCCTTGGTAAAAGAGTTGCATAAAATTTCTTTGGGTCGTGACAAATAAATCAAAGGAATGGTAGGTTTGGCTGATGAAGTAGATCCTTGTTGATTCCATAAAAAGAGCTCCCGGGCATGAAAGATCGCTAGATCAGTGATCCAGGAGGATATCCACACAAGGATTCATTACTTTGCACACCATGGAGGAGATCATTAAAATGATGATTAATGATAGGTGACAAAGTGTAAAAGGAATAGTTAATGCTTAATATTGTAAAAATGATTAATATATTTGAGAATAACGTGCTTATATATTTTTCATTTAATTTGTAAAAAAAAATTAAAATTAAGTGTGAGAATCCACCTCTCAAATTAGTTTCCCAAGTTTAATGGGAAATTAGTTTTGTGTGAGAATACACCTCACAAATTAGTTTTCTAATTTTAAGAGGAAGTTGGGAGTCTCATGAGTTGGTTTGGGATTCTTCCTCGTTTTATCACAAGTGGTTTCCTAGTCTCAAGGGGAATTTAAGGTTGGTTGACATGCTTTCTCATTTTTGTCCTTGAGTTGTTATTAGATCCTAAAATTGTGGATCTTGTCTCCTTGAATTATGGAGAGAAGGAAACTATATAAATTCCTTATGTAAGTTTTGTGAGAGGAGGCCCATTGAGGCCCCTTGGAGATAATGAGCTTTGTATTGAGAGGAATGTATTCCTTTTGGTGTATGAAGAAATGTTTCTTATGTGAGATCCTTAATTTCTCTTTGTATAAGAGAAGGTTTCTCTAGGATTTCCATCCTCTAAGGAGCATGTGCCACATTTTCTAAGAATGTTTCATCCCTACTAAAGGAAGGATAATAAAGTGATTCGTATTCCAAGCGGATTTGGAGATGTAGCCATAAGGTTCTAGTGAATTTCGTTATCACATAGGTGTCAAATTATATGTGTGAGTTTTGTTTGTATTCTCTCTTGATTAAGTAGAGATTTAATTACACATATGCACATAATTATGATAATTTTTCTCATGTTCATATGCAATGATTAATTATTATTTGCTAATGTTCCCATGCGATTAAGTGTTAGTAAAATATCCTCATCATAGGATTTTTTTAGATAAATATCTCACAAAAATTCTCGTATCAAGTAGCCCTAGAAAGTTCCTCGACAACTCCTGGGAGGAATAACTTGCAAGTGAGGATGGAAGTCGGTCGCAAGGAGATTGAGGAGTCGAGACATGTGATATGCAGTTGCTAGAGCCATTGGAAACTGGTCATAGTAAACTTGGTATACATGTATCCTCCTTTACAGCTGGTGGTTGTTACAGTTGATTTACCTATGTAGACCGATATGCATGTTCGATGCACAGTAAGAAGAATTCTGCAAGAGTAGAGACCCAGGATGTTGTGGCACACTTTCTCGGGATGAGAAAGGATTTGAGTGTGGGGGAGACGTTGGGATTCCTCTTAGGACCTTTTAATAGTCACCACACATTAGAAACTAAGTAAATATAGGAATAAATATTCAATAAAGGACAGTGAGTGAACCCATTAGTGACCTTGTAACATTTTTAATCAATAATTTTTGTTCTTATATTGAAAAAAAAAGATAAAAACATCAAGGAAATGTGATTACCTACTGTTGTGCTTCCATACATTGCAATGTACTTGTAATTTCCATCTTTAGTTTTGTATTGGGTATTGTATCTAAGTAGCAGAGTTTGTTCAATTTTTCTAAATTTGATAGGAGAAACTCTCTTGGAAATTAATAACATAACTTATGATATTGATATCACACTATATGACTAGATTGATGTTTCATTGAACATTGATCACTATGCTTGGATGCGTCTGACTTGCAAAAATAACACCTTTGTTTTGGTTGTGTTGTGAGTTGGCCTCTTACTTTTTCATTGGAATTCATGTCAAAACCCAACATGCTATGAATATGTTACAGTGGAAATCAAGAATGTCATTGATTTCACCTGTCACTATGTAGAACCAAGGATACTACAACTGTCATTTTGTATAACCAACTATATTCTAACAAGATATTATAATATAATGGGGCATCAACTACCTAAATCTCATAAATAACAATATTTCCACCTAACTTGACAGGAAAGGTGGAAATAATTCCATGAGGATGAAAAGTGAGACCATCAAATGTCTTTAACATGGTGTTCGATGTCAAAATATCTGAAGAACCCAAGGCTCTCCAACATGACAAAGACATAATACAAGTGGAGGATCCTTCATAAACCACTATTCAGAATATATTAATCCCACATGAAAATACTTGAATTTAAAAAAAAAATGGTGGGGAAGCCTAGGCCTACTTTCGTCGATGTCAAAGGTAATCAAACGAGTATCCATAGGGTCAAATCCACCTATAGAAAATAATAGGTCTTTCTATTTCATTGGGAAACTTTGGAGGAGATAGACATGGCACATGGTGCCTGGGATAACTATTCCACAATACTATAATTATCGGTAGCCCATGCATTGGGAATATTCATTGACCTATGAAGAACACCCTTATGTGGGAGAATCACTATGTCAAATGATGGTTTCTTTATCTAGAGAGGCCACTAGGATGAGAGGGAGATGGATCCTTATCTGAAGGACCAGACTCAAGATTCTTGTAATTTCAATCCTGAGTTTGCAAATTGATTCTCTAATGGCACATGTGTATTCTTGCATTTTATTTATTTCCCTTTTGTTGGGGGTTACCTATCGTTTCCCCTTGCTTAGGTGTAGGATCTGAGGATACCATTTTTTGTTATTGTTGGGGAGGGAATGTATTTGTCATCACAATGAGTTGTTTGGGAGCTCCTTTATGGGTTGACAAAATAATGGATGTCATTCATTATGGGACATTGGTGAGTGAGATGGTCTCTACAAAAAATATTGCATAGAAACCTCAACTTCTTAATCCCCTTTTGGATTGCCTCAAAAGCATTTTGGGTTTGAGTAGTCCCTTTCTCAGTATTAGAATATTTATTCTTATTTTTATTTTTTCCTCTATGTTTATTAGAGTTATTTATTTGTGTGGACGAAACCAACTGAACCTCGAAGTTCAGAGTAGTGAATAAAAATATTTGTATAATCGACATAGTTGTGGGTGGATTTCTAGAGATGAACATTTGACTCAACTTTCCACTTAACTAGTCAAATAAATAATCGGAAATGGAACCAAACACACCTTAAATGTGTGGTCCCAATTTGGGATTGATGGGATATTTTTACGACCTTAGATCATGAGTAATTATATCATATAGTGTTCCATATTGATAATATATTAGATCTAAATGTTGGGCATGTGGATGTGTAGAGATGGGCATTTGACTTAATTGTCCACTTAACTAGTCAACTAAAACACTGGAAATCGAACCATCCACATGTGGTCTTAGGTTGGGCCTAACGGGATCTGTCGATGGCCATGAAGCATGAGGAATTATATCATCTAGTGTGCTAGACTAAGAATATACTAGATATAAATTATAGGCACGTAAAATTCACGACTCCTCGGTAACTTCCCTTGACATAGAAATGTCTTTGGAAATGGGTGGTAGTAATGAAGTAACAAACAAATCTAGAAATAGTTGATCTGTAATATTGGATTGAATGATTTTACACTACCATATCCATTCATGAATATGATTTGATATATTTGTGGCAATGTTTTGATGTAATGATGTCAAAATCTCAGTTCCAATCTCATATCTAATGGGCAGTTAGAAATGAATTACTAAATACATGGATAAAGACGAAAAATCACTATATGAAGTACTTGGTAACTCAATGTACCATTTGGAAACACTTCCTATCAGGGTTTTATGGAAGATTCTAAATTGTGTACTGTTGTCCATGAAGGAGTTCGAGGAACACCAAAGGTGATATGTCATGAAATCTGTGGAAGGATCCTCTCCAAGTTTACCATCAAATTTTACAATGTATGATGACAACTTTGTGGGAATCAATAGCCACAATGGGTGGTGTTTAATGGGGCTATTCATCAACCTAGAAAGACCAGGAAGGTCTAGCATTGCTAGAAAAGGTAACTAGGTGTTGATGAATTGACTTTGATATAAAGAAGACATGGCTTGAAATCCAAATGGACCTTTCAGTCCCCCCATAATATTTCCTCCAAAGACATTAACTCCCCCAGAGACATGATTTCCACTAGGGACATAAGCTCCCTAGGAAACATTGTGACTCCCATTTCTAGGAAAAACACTAAAGGCATGACCAAAACGAGGATTATTATTCCCACTGAATGGATGAATAACATTTGGTATTGTCATTCCACCTATAAAGATATCAAAAACAGGTGGAAACCTACTTATGGTAGTAAAACCAAGGCCTTCCCCCCCACCGAAAATAAATATGGATGATGACATTGATATAGATACAATAGGAAAACTAATGCTAGGTAAACTAGTGAAAAGAAATTATGTGACTGGTGACGTTCCCTAAATGGAATAATTGGATGTCATAGGAAAATGTGTGAGAGAAGATATCCCACCAATATATGGTAAGGAGGAAGCCATTGCTACTCTTATGTGTGAGTGTATAATATTATTTTAATAACAATTTATATTGATTATATTATTTTGTTTTATATAATGATAATTATATTTCTACTTGAAATTTATGGAGATAAATTGTGTAAATGATTTTGAAACATCTAAATTTTCAGGTAAACACTCCACCCATCATCAAGGAAAAATAAACCGAAAATATTAGACAAGAGTGATAAGTTAAATATTTATATGGTAAATATAAGAGGATAAACATTATAAAAAGAAGAATTTATTGTTAATAAGAATAAAATAATAATAAAATAACCATTGTGAATATGGGGAAGTGTTGGCACCCAAAGTTTTGGGATAAGGATTGTGTGCAGACACAAACAAACTTGTGCACACACTATAGTTTTGTGCACACACCAACAACTACATAGTGGATTATATGAGGCATGCATGCCAATCTAAGTTCTAATATGTGCGCTAGTTTGAGGTTTACTATGCATGCATAAATCAAGAAGATACTTCATGCATGTTGGAATCAAGAAAAAAATCTTCTTGAAATCTTCCCGAATGATTACTTCAGGCAGGATAGGAGATTGTGGAGTAGTTAAGGGACGATCTAGAAAGGTAGCTAAGTCTTCCATGACTCCAAAAAGGCTATGCAGACTGCATAAGGGTGGAAGAATCATGCATGGCTCGAAGTCAACACAGAGAGTGAAGAAAAACTAAAAGTGACAGAGAGTCAAAGAAGAGGAGTAAACAAAAGGGAGTAACAATAACAGAGAAGGGCTTGATTAGTCAGTTGTTAATTCTTGTTGTAGAGATCGTTATTATTGTGGTCGGTGTTTTTGGGTTATTTGTGAGCTCTCTCAGTTGAGAGACAGGTATGGCTATGTTTTTTAAAGAGTCTAGTCATGAGTATTGTTTTGTAATGAATGCATATTCTGAGAGAAATCCCATGGCACCATGTAATGAACTACTATGATAATGTATGAGAGAAAAAGGAGATGTTTTTTATAATTAATGAGTCTCTTGTTATTTGTATGTGTCTGGTTGAATGAATATAATAAAATATGCAGTGACTCTTGTCCTTTGATGTGTTCATCATGTGTTAGATGAATGTATGTGTTTCTATTACATGTTGTTGGTATTTAAACATATTAAAATGGAATGCATGAATGCCAACCTAAATGGATTCCATGTGTAATTAAACTTTCATAACCAACACAAGAACAAATGGTCTCTGTGATTCTTATTGTGTCTTGGGTGAGACCTTCTTCAGTCTTTGGATAAGTATTGATATGTTGACACCCTGGGATTTTGTTGGTCAAATATTGACAAACCCTAGGTCATCAACCCCCCAACGTTAAGAAGGATGCAAAAAATTGAGTCAACAAATGGTTCTATTGCCGATTCACATGGATCCTGATAGGATGTCCGAGTAGACTCCCGTAGAGATGGGGGGGGGGATGAAAAGAAGGGGAAAAAGAGAGAGAGGAGGTGGATTCACTTAGGAGGATCCAAAATTTTTTGAGATGATGTGATGAAAATAATGGACCCAGAAGATAAGAGAAGAGAAAGAGTTGAAAGATACACAAGAAGAGTTGAGCTAAGAAGGAAACCATAACACATGAGCAAAAATATTATAGGGAGGGGTGAGAGGTGAGGGGTCAAGCCCATAATGAAGAGGAAGGATAATACACCAGGAAGAAGTGTGGGAGAGTGTGATGTGTTAGAGAGGAGCACAAATGAATACATGTTGGTGAAGAGGTGCAACGTTAGGAGTAGGGTAATCAATGGAGATACTAGAATTAATGGTATTAGGGGCCAAGAAGACAAAGTCCACCCCTTGGTTGTTGCGATATGTTAGAACTTTAGAGGAAGATGAGAAACATAGGTAGGAGAGGATGGTGAAGGTCCCCATAGAGGAGGGGAAGAGGAGTTATCAATAGTGGATGGTATTGAGTGACTACAGGTAGGAAACTCTCTGGGTTCCCTCACAAGAAATTTTGGAAGAAAATGGAGAATGCTTGACAATTGGAGTAGAAGCGAAAGTAGGAGAAGAAAGAGGATAAGATACGAGTGAAGAATATGAATAATTAAAAAATACTTCGCAAGGAAGAGTATCCATAACAAGATACCCGACACGAAGCAATTATTTAGGAGGATACAGTATGAGATTGAGGATGGTGAATTAGGATAGAATTTTGAGGCTACCCATGTTCCATGGGATGGGTAAGGATGATGCAGAGAAACATTGGTTTACATGTGAGATGATATGGTCTGTGAAGAGGATTATAGATGAAATATCAAAGATTTCACTTCTATATGCCACTTTTAGGGACAGATCCTTGATGTAGTACATGAAGTACAAGGCCACTGCACTAGTGGGATAGACAAGATCCCTGACATAGATCAAGAGATATATTATTAAGGAATTCTAGAAGACTAAGTTAGAATATTAATGAATTACAAAAATTAAGGAGATCAAGAAGCAACTAGGATAAACCATGTAGGATTATGACCAATGGTTCAATATATTGTTAGACTGTCTGGCATTCTAGATCTAGGATGTGAAACATAAAGAATGGTTCATTGTAGGGTTACTTCCCCATATCTTAGTTGTAGTTATCCAAAAGAAGGTGATAACTAAATTAGAGGTGGTGGACATTGTGATGTGCCTGGAGCATACACAAGGGGGAGGAGAAACATGTGTAGGTTTGGCATAGGTGCAGTCCCAGATTTCCATCAAGATGATGTAGTTGTAGGATATGGAAAAAGAAAATGTGGTGCGTGAGAACATATGATGTAATGCATGTCAATCAGAGGTTCACCATAGATATTTGTTTCTTATGTTGGGAAATTATATGGAGACAGGTTCGTTGAATCCATTTCCGACCGAGCCTCAGATAGAATGGTGCGATATTTGTAGACAATGGGGACATATAAAACCTCATTGACCAATACTGGAGAAATACTAGAAGACACATCATACTCCATTATGTGAATTATATAAATGCATAGGGAATGATGTGAACATTTGTCAGTCACTTCAGTTGCTACAATACCACACCCATGATGTATTTCGAATTCAAGAGGAGCAGAAGGGTGGTGAGCATGGTGGTGCTAAGAGAGGTGGATATCAAGGAGGTGCAAGAGGTGGATATGAATGAGGCCAAGGATGAGGATATGTAGGAGGTGGAGGAAGATCCCCCACTTTTTTTAACTATGGTGAGATAGTTCATTTGTTGATATTTTTTACCAAATTGAGCACTCTCTGTGGGTATTGGTATAGTCTTGAGCATGTCATAGAGGACTATCCCAACTTACTGAAGAAGTGGGAAGAGAATAAGGAACACTACAAAATGGTGACTATAGAGCTGCGTGGGAACTAAAATAAGGATGAGGGAGTTTATGTGTGTCTGATAAACTAAGGATGATCAAAGGAAGGAATGGAATTTGGGCATGGAGAAATATCGGGTCAAAGACCAAAGGGGAAGATAATAAAGGCAGTGTATCCCCCTCCTAAGTTTTATGATATCCAACAAAAGTAGTCTCTACATGATGTGAAGAGGGCCCTAGAGTAGGAAAGATCACGAGAAGAGATGAATCACACACAAAAAAGGTCACTTAAAGAGGCCAAGATCCATGAGGAGGTACAACATGTGACACAATGAGCATTGGAGGAATCCCAAGCCAGTGAAGAATTGTAACACACCACATAAGAGTTATTTAGAGGAATCTCATGTGCATGAGGAAGTACAACGAGTGACACAAAGGTCAATGGAAGAAGCGCACATAAAATAAGAATTATGATGAGCCAAACAAAGGGAAATAGATGGACACGTGCATGAAGAGATGAAGTGCGTGACATGAGAAGAAGAACTATGCAACATGGGATGCGAAGTAGAAACTAGAGACAAAGTAAGTAACTTCTTGCGTTGTTGTTTAAAATTTTCAAGTGAACCTAATGTTGTGCGACATTTGACACAAATGTTAGCAACCTAGATGGGGGAAGATGGGACAGATAGATCTATATCATCCCCTCTAATAGAAAGGGATGTGTGTCAGGTCAGTAAAAATAAGTGCACAGGAAGAGATTTCAAGATGAAAATTGAACTCAGAAGTTATGAAATGGATGGTGTCATGTTGGATCTGGGATATGACATGAACATCTTTCTGAAGAAGTGATGGGAGTTCATGGGTAAACTAAAATTGGTCTAGTCTCCCATTCAACTTAGGTTGGAGAATCAATACAAAATCTACCCTATAGGCCAACTGAAGAAAGTCAAAGTGAACATAGAAGGGGTGAATATGAAGGCATATTTTGAAGTGATAGATATCATGGGTGAGTTTGATCCATACCCTTACCTACTTGGAATTGAATGGGCCTTCAATAAGAATTATGTGTGAAATCTGAAGAAGAGACAATATTGTTTGAGATAGACACCCTGAGCGTAATTGCGCCATTAGATCCAAATGAAGGTGAAAGGTATAACAAGCTCGTGAATGAGGATGCATAGAGCTCCATTATTGGAAATATTTACTAGATTGCAGGGCATAAGGATGATTATATCAACCCCACTGCATATGGGGAAATGAGTTGGAGGAGTGTGAATTCTTATGATATTGATTTAGAGGATGCCATGGAAAGGTACCAACATAATATTTATGAAATATCTACACAGGAATGTGCTTGGATTACCACCAAAGTGAGCAAAGAGGAATTTAGGTCCTACTAGTTTGATGGGTTTGATCTAGTGGATATGTTCATTTTCCGAATGCAGAATATTCCCATACTCCACCAGGTATGTGCCCTTGATATAGTGTTAATAGGGATACCTGATAAATGGTGGGTAGCACATTGAGAGCATCTCTGTGAATGGAAAGATGTGTAAGATTCAGTAAGAGAAAGGTTCAAGATGGGGGTAGATATCCATGAATACATGTGTTTTTGAGAAAGGAGTTGGGTATCCAAACAAATATGAGGTGCATGAAGAAGATATTTGAAATCCCAGTGTACTCTTATGGGAATACATTTCTCCCGTCGAGTTTCTTGGATTCCTAGCGGGTGAGTGGGAGAGACACATGAGAAAAGGATGGATAGGAACACTTAGTATGCTATAATAGAGAGAATGTCTTCCCGTTCAGTCCCTCTAAATTCTATTGAGAAAAAAAATGAGTTGCACAGGAGGAAGGAAATAATGGTTAGTTAGTAGATGCCACCAAATCCAACCAGACCTAGTGCAAATCCTCCATGGAGAAAATTGAGAATTTGGATCCATGTGGAAAAACATCATTAATCACTAGGGGTTGCCATGGAAAATTAACACTTGGTGAGATGATGTAGGGGTGCGCAAGAGTCATGCATGGTTCCCCCTGAAGAATAATACTTGTGCATGCACAAATCCATCCACATCATACTGAAATATTCAATGGAGAATAATATTTTTGGTACTAACAGTGGATGTGATAGGAAGTTACACCATGTATATTTCCTCCAATTTCAACAAGATATATTCATTAATCCAAATGAAAGGAGGATGATTTTCCTTATTTATAATGAATGAGTTAATTGTGGTGGTTGGCGGAAATGATGACATTAATACAACAGTGACCAATATACATCTAGTGAGTCAACTTCGAAAAAAAGGATGGAAGGGGCTACCAACCAACTGATAGTAACTCCAATGCCCACTGAACAACATGCATCATTATTATTACAATATTTCTAGGTGAGTGGATTTTTCCAACTCATTTATTCTCCCCTATATATACCACAACATGGCTTCTAGAGTGCTCTTTCATTTGTATCCTCGTACTAGAAAGAAAATAGAGACACATACTTTCATAGCCTCAGATTATTTTTGTGCGTGCATGACACACTATAAAAAACCACAAGGGTTAACAAATAGGATGGCCTCCTCAAGAAAACCCCATGATAGAGAAAATTTCAAAGCTATGAAACAAAAATAGGTTCCAGAACTAGTTATTCCATCCAGATTTGAGTTTCAGGGGCCCAAGCCGGGGAAAGTTTCGCTCCTCAAGTTTGTTGATCATAATTTGCATGAACTAATTCAATTCCATGAACTCCAATTTGAAAAGAATGCATACGTTGTCAAAAAATCAGATGGTACAATGAAAGTGATTACTCAAAAGTGGGCGAGGCCCCTGAGGAAATATAACATCTTTAGATTACTCAAATGTCCACATTTCGGTCAAGTACCAATAGTTCATTCATGTTTCCACTTCCTCCTCACTAGAATGCATGGAGAGTACCTATGAATAGACAAACATTACCACATTGACCATGATATTATGCACATGGTTCTATATCTTCCCACTTCTAGTGAGAATCCAAATGTTATCATCAATGCCAAATAAACAACACAGGAGGAAGTATATGCTCCGTTTGGGACACACTGGGGAAAACCTAGACTTGTAATCCTTGAAATTAATGATCTAGCCATGATATTTGCAATGCAGTTACTAGCCTACAGAATCATACGTAAGTGTCAAAAGGATGAATGAAGCCTTGGGATTTTTGTCTCCATTGAACGATTTTCTGAAGGATTTTAGATGGCCTAGGGTCAGTACTTGTTGAACGAGTGTGTTAACAACTGTTTGGATGCTCACAACTAGGGCAAAGGGTTTCATTACAATTGAGTCATCCTCTTTCTTGGTATGATTTTGTGGAATCCACCACCATTGCATGAAAAATACGTGGTGGGAAAAAAACTATTTGTTGTCCCCTACTTCTTGACTCACCAATACTCCAAGGACCTAGTAGTCCAAGAAGACATCACAAAGATTTTTTTAAAATGGTTCACAAAGTTGATCGTTGCTTCCAATGTGAGGGTCTGCATACCAGAGCATCTTCTGACAAGTTATGATAATTATTTTGATTTTACATGTGATTTCCATAATTTTTTCATTTAACCTCTTGCAACGAATGACAAGGTTGAGTCCAAGATCCCCTTCTGCATTACCGAAAAGGATGTCTTGGAGGGTGTTATAGAGTATCCGACCAACTAGCAGCCTTCATTTTGTAACGTTCAAACCCAGTTCGATGTAAGAATGAAGGATTCACAAGAATATATATGGTTTTTGAATGATGCTTGTCTTTGATAAAAGGATGTTGGATCCAAGATGTAAAAATTCTGTTCCAAGGACTAGGAATCACTGAATTTAGAGGAGAAAATACCAAGCATAGAACGGTCTGAAGTAGAGGAAGATGTGGTGAGGAAAAAAAAATAGTCTTCCGAAGGTCAGGGGCCACCCCCCATTAACCTGGACCCTAGAACATAGGATTATTGTACACCCTCACCACTTACCACTTATATTGAAGAAGAAGTCCCAATGCCTTCTGCCTGACTGAATGTCTGCCCTAGTCAGGGTTTGAGGAAATGATGACAAACAAATACCATAAAGAATTTGTTAGAAAAAACAGGATCATAGAAAAATAAAATAAAAATGATACATAAATAAAAAACAAAATATACACAATACAATAGAGACACAGATATATGTGGTTCACCTAGTGTGGGATACGTGCACCAGAGAAATTTCTAGGTCCTTCCTTTATTATTATCCAACAAATCAAGCAATATAATGATCCAGATTAATTTAGAGAAAAAAATGAAGGCAGAGATATAACAATTAAATATACAAATATATTGCAAGATACACAAATTATTGTGATTAACACATACATACAATAATGCACAATTTTTATTAATGAGAGAATGTAGAGAAATTGTAAAATTACAGAGTGAATGACTGGCTAGAATGGTGGCAACTTATCTATGAAAAGAGATGCGATGGATACACTCATTAAAAATAACATGATCATTACAATGAGATGCCAAAGGCATTTTTAACATAAATAAAATCCAAAACCCTAACCACGAAAGATAAAAAGTCAACAGGTCTATGGACCCCATTTTGGGTAGTGTGGTGTATCAACTTCCTTGGGGAGTAACCTTGTCATACAATATTTGTTTGGGGTGAACAATAGCTTGTTGGAAATGCATTGATGAGGAGCTTCATTCAAAGGGTCAATGACGCCTTTTATGATCATCGAGGTGTCTGATCACGAAAAAACATTGTTTAGGCCCTTAAAATGGCCCCAGAAGTTTAGGACCCCAAAAATGCTAAAAATAGTAAATTTCCAAAGAACTGTTTTGTGCCATTTGTAATAGGTGGGTGGCCACCAATATCCACCTATATCACTCCTCCTTCCTTAGGAATAAATGGTCTCCATTGCATTGAGTTCCCAGGGGATGGGGGGAAGCATTTGCTGAATCTGAACCTTGGTGAGTTGCTTGCCTTGCTAAAGAAGTTGTGTTGCTTGGCTTGTGGAAGGTTGTTGAGAACATGATGTTGGAAGGGTTGGAACTTTTTAACCAGTATGGATAGATGAGATGATTTTGTGCAGAATGAACATTTGTGCTTTGTTGCAATATTCTTGACCTGCTTCTGTTCGACAGAAGGTTCTTGGACTGAGGTTGTAGTGATTGCAGTGTCCTTTTGTTCACCTTTTGAATAGATTGTGAAGAGGATGAAATTTTTGGTATGATAAATCACTTTTCAGAACTATTTTTTTGGTATAGTAGTCAGAACTACCTTTGGTATCCTATAGGGTTTCCCCCCCCAGAGTAATAATGACACTACAGGGTTGAGAATCATAAACAACATGATGCCTCCACATATATGGCTAGCCTGATAGAACATCACAAACTTCCAATGGGGAAACATCACATAATATCTCATCCTTGAAGGGATTGATGACTTATGATAGGTGACACTTCTGGCGGACAAAAATATTTCATCCCTGGTGAAGCTATCTAATGTTGTATGGCTACGGGTGTGGTGTTGTAAAAAAATCCAACTCGATGACCTCCACTAAGATGAGGTTATTATGGCTTCTGCTATCAACAATAAAATATAGTGGGATCCCCTTCACCCACATATGTGAATGGAAAATGTTCTCCCCCTCCTCAGGATCCTCTGGTTCTTTTGGTTGGATTATTGCAATCGTGATAGTGGCAGTGGGTTCTTAATCAATTATTCATCTGCTTTTATTAGTGTTTGAATCGAAGTCGGATTTGGGCCTCAAATCTATTTCTTTGAGATCGACCACCAATGACTATTTCGAGTGACATTCATCGGTGTTGTGACAAGGGATTTTGTGGAAGTCGCACCACTTCCTAGTGTCCTTCTTCGTCTTCCCATTACCCTTATTTTCTTGTGGCTTGGACTAGTATTCTTGAGGTTGATTGCTCTGTGAGTTAGGGTCACCTTTACCATACTTTGGTTGTTTCATATTTGCAAACCCAAATTCTCACTTGTTCTACTTCCTAAATTTCTTCTCAATTTGACAACATATCTATAAGTGGCTCCCAGTGATGAGATGTCCATAAACTCCATTTCGGTTTGGATGTACCTGTGTAGATCCCTGTAGTATTTCAGAACTAGATGTCACTCAGAGTCTTTGATACCCAACTTGGTGTGCAAGGTATGGAAGGTATTTTTGAAGTACGACACTATTTGGTCCCACTTTTGATGCAACGTGGTCCATATCATGTACTGGTCATCATAATTTCCCATAGGGTAATATTTCTCCTTGACTACATCTATAAAAAAATCCCAAGTGGGTTCAACCCCAAATATTCTAGACTCCTCTATGGAAATTTTCTCCCAGTAATTTTCCCACCAATGTTTGACATGGGGGAGAGCCTAAAGGAGTGCAAAGGTGATCTTTTCTCTATCAAAAAAACTATGAACAAAGAAATAAACTTCTAGAAAATTTAACAATTTTTCCAAATCATACACATCAATTTGACCTTCAAATATGGGAATATCAAAATTAGTGTGTACGTTGAATGGGGTAGCATCTCCAAAGAGACTTCTTGAGGAAGACACGCCTGTTATTGTCGACAATCGTTGAAGGATTTGGACAAAATTATCCAACATCTTGTTCCTTTGTTGAGTGAGGGCTTCCACGATCAATAACTTTGTAGTGCTCTAATTTAATTATAACAACCATTAATTTAGAACAGAATAGTAAATTTAAAATTTACTCAAAATTCACTTAATCTAGCACATTCAATCCAATATTTCAATAAATAAAATTTACTAACAATTTACATACCTCACTCTGATGCTATCCGTCGCTTGAACCTGACTCTTCTCCTTAGGACACCCCAAAACCATCCACCCTACCGACTAGTACGCCTAGCCCTAGGACATCGATGGATGTCCTAGCCCTCCGAGCCCAAAACCTCTGCAGCCCCCCCGATGCACTGTAAATCCCACTGTATATTTTACTCTCCAATCCTCCAAGCTTCCCGTCTCATAGAATGAATGAATGAATGAAGTCCCTCCATAATCCTTCTCCACCTCCCTTATTCCTCCTTCACCGCCCCCTCCATTAACTCCCACCTAACTCTTTATTACACCTTATCCCAT
>ML779550.1:1521084-1601767 GCA_009831015.1 Picea engelmannii
ACCTCCCTTATTCCTCCTTCACCGCCCCCTCCATTAACTCCCACCTAACTCTTTATTACACCTTATCCCATTCGTAAAGGCCTTATCCCTTATTAATTGCCTTATCCCTTATTAATTGCCTTATCCCTTATTTAAATGTTTCCATTTTACGTATTGATTACGTTATCCCCCTATGGGATACGTAACCCCATTTAACATTATATTTTATTTCCCCCCCTTTGTTTAATACTTAATTAATCAATTAATTAATTAATAAACAAATTAATCATTAACCATTAATTAAAGAGTTAATCATACTTAAACTAATCATAGTCAAAATTAATTAATTAATAACAGATAATTAATTAAGGTTATTTAATAATTAATTATAGCTTAGCTAATTTTTAGGATTATTTATTAAATTATTCATATCAATAATTAATGGTCGTTACAAACTTGATGGGATATTCGTCTCCTGCGTCTCTATTTTATTCTACCATGGGAGGCTTCTTTGGATGACGAGAGTGCATGTACTCAAGGGAAAGTAGCTCAAGACCCAACTCTTTGTACCCTAACCTTGTCGGGGACATGCACTAAGAAATGACAATGAGCAACTCGCTCTGATACCAATGATCGGGAATGTTTTTTAGAACGAAATGAAGGTAGAGATGTAATAAAAATATAAAGAGATATTGCGAGATACACATAAATATTGAAATAAATAAAGAGATACAACAATGCACAATTTTTACTAATGAGAGAACGTACAAAAAATGTAAAATTGCAGAGTGAATGTCTCGCTAGAATGGTGGAAGCTTATCTCTGAGAAAAGATGTCATGGCTATGCTCATTTGAAAGAATATTATCATACAATGAGGCTCCAAAGGAATTTTTAAAATAAATAAAATCCAAAACCCTAATCTCGGAAGATGAAAAGCCAACAAGTTTGTGGACCCTATTTTGGGTAGTTTGGTGTATCAACTTCTCGAGGATGTAACTTTGGCATATGATCTTCATTTGGTGTGCATAATAGATTTTTAAAAAGGTATTGATAAGGAGATTCATTTCAAAGGATAAATAATTCCTTTGATGATAATTGAGGTGTATAATCACAAAAAAATGTCATTTAGGCCCTTAGAATGGCCCCAGAAGTTTAGGCCCTTAAAATGGCCCTAGAAGTTTAGGACCTGCAAAATTGCTAAAAATAGTAAATTTCCAAAGAATTGTTTTGAGCCAGTTGGAATAGGTGGGTGGTCACTGATATCCACCTGGATCATACAACCTATAACAGACCCACTGTAATTTCCTCTTCTTTCTCTCACAGTCTCCTTTCTTAGAATACAATATTCACACTCTTACACAAATGCAATACAATTCCTCATAAAAGAGGGTTTGCTTATAGGAGAAAAAACACTAACATAAATTATACCGTCATATATGTGACATTATAATGAACGGTCCATACTGACTATGAAATTACAATATTTTACAAGGCAATTTTCCCAAAAATTTCTCTTCGGGGGCACTGCCCTCGAACCCATGCTAGGGAGGCTCCATAAAGTGTCGCACCCCCCTGGAACCCCTTGGATCTAGATATGGGGGGACAAGACCCCCCACATCCCCTGGTCAACAAATAGGGTCCAAAAGAAGCTAAAGCAAGACCTTTGAATCAAGAAGATAATCGTGTTCCATAACCAACAAAAGTTAGATGCTAGCTCTTCAAAACTACATGTTGGATGACAGGTAGCCAAATTAGTCAATGATATTCTCACTCAAATGTCTTGATATAAAAGTTTCCAAACCGATATGTCAGGGAAGTTTGGCTCCCCATGTCAACAGTTGAATTTATCCTTGCCATCAGAGTCTCCTCCTTAGGACCCACAATCTACCAGGGCTCCATGAACAAGCCAGAGAATATTTCTAAGTGTCATCCTGTTGACTATGGTCCCAACTAATCTTAATTAGATCCCTACTTTTGATCTACAAGGTTTTGTTACTACCATAATCCATGATATAGGGGAGATGAACCAAACTCTCACTTGAGTGCATGACCAACTGTGACTTTAATTTGACGAGGAAGTCACAAGTGATGCAGATACCAAGTCCCAGTCGTAGTAAGAAATACATGCACGCCAAGAAATTGAAGATTCTCAGAAGCATATCTAGACACTGCATCATTCTTAGGTCACTGTGCATAATGATACCAAGTCCCAATGTGAGGCTAATTTAATTAGTAGCACCAAATTGTTCACTGTAGTGAAAGAGGCATATTCATAGGTTTGTCCCCCTGAACATGCATAGCCAGAGATCCCAATACCAAAAACACTGAAAGAGGTCATCAAGCACATTTAAACTTTGGAATCATATAATACAACACTCTATGTGAGGATTCAATAGACAACAGAAGAGGATATAGAGCTACAGAAGAATATTGCAATGGTGAAAGCAATTGTCCTAGACAAGCAAAAAAGATTGAAGGATTTTTCAGTAGTGGTCAAATAAAGTTTCACCTTGTGGAACCATCTATAGATTCCCCTAAAATTGAGTTCAAATGATGACAAAGTTCATACTATAGAAGTTCAGGTCGCCCAACAAAGGAGAAGTTTGTCTTCTCTACCTTTGGGCGAGCACCAAGCTACGATTACAACCATCATGACCAATACTAAGGAGATTGCTAAATAACATGTGACACAACAAACCATTTCAGATTTAACTACTAATGTGGCCAATAAGGCCCTCATCTTTTATACTCAGTTGACAACCGCACATCTCGTCACCTCCCTTATGATCAAGAAGATGGAGATAATGGACTTGATAGCTCTTTAGGTTATGATGACCACTGCAGATGAGGTCGTTCAACTCAGCCATGAACTTCATGAAACCTTTAATGAATTTGATAACCGATTCAAGGAGTTTCATCAAGAACTCATGAAGATGGTTCCTTCCATCACGAAAATCACTCCATGAGGCCATTGACTCAAGGGCGAGACAAATAATAGTGGTGGGGGCCTATTGGTACCCAAATTTTTTGGATAAGGATAGTTTTGCGTGCACCCTGACAACTGCACAGTGGACGACATGCAACTCATGTGTCAGTCTGAGTTCTACTATGTGCACTAGTCTGGGGTCTACTATGCACACTAGAAATCAATAATATACCACATGCATGCCAAAATCAAGAAAATAATATTTGGTAAGTCTTCCCAAATGATTGCTTCAAGAAGAACGAGAGATCATGGAGAAATTAAGGGAGGAGATGAAAAGGTAGTTAATACTACCACAACTCCAAAAATACTACATGGAATGCACTCGGGTGGCAGAAGCATGCAAGACTAGTATTCAATCGAGTGAGTGGAGTAGAACTGAAAGTGACAGAGTGCTAGAGAAAAGAAGGGAAGAAAATGGAGAAACAATGACATACAAGGGGTTGATTAGTTAGTTGTTGATATTTTCTTTAGATATTGCTGCTACTATGGTCGATTTTTTTGGATTAGCTTTGATCTCTCTCAGTTGAGATATGATTCTGGCTACGTTTTCTAAGGACCTTGTTTGTGAGTTTGGTTTTGTAGTACATGAAGCTTCTGAGAGAAAGCACTTAGAGCCATGTAATGAAATACCGTGAGAATGTATAAGAGTGCATGACATTGTTATTGATATATGATGAGTCTCTTCGTATATGTATTGAATAGTTGACTGAATATAATAAAAGTTGCAGTGATTCCAATCATTTGATGTGTTGAGCATGTGTTTAATGAATGTATGTGTTGTTGTTACATGTTTTTGGAATTTAAACATATTTCAATGGAATGCATGATTGTCAACCTGAATGGATTCCCTGTGTAATTAACCCTTCATTACTGACACAAGACCAGATGGTCTTTATGATTCTCATGGCATCTTGGGTGAGACCTTCTTTATTCTTTGGATGAGGATTGATATGATGATGCCTTGGGTTTGTTTTCATCAAATATGGACAAACCCTGGGTCATTGACCTCCCCAGTTTTAATAAGGATGCGTGCAAGCGATACAACATGAAGTTTGAATTAATAAACTATTTTTGTTATTGGAGAAGGGGCCAAAGGAAAAAAAAACAAGAGAGGTTGGGGATAGAATAAAATAATAAATTAGAAAAAAAAATGATAAAGAGAGAAGGCTTAATGACTAAGACAATGTATCATGGGCTTCCATGATTGGATGATTTTGTATCTACCTTCATAATTAATATAGTTGGAATTATAAATATTATGTATTTTTAAATTATTAATATGATGATGATAATGATGGTCATTAACAACTATTGAGACTAAATTTAGTTTATGGAATATTAAAACAAATATTTTAAAACTATAATCGAATATGATTTATAATAATATATGATTGAATAATATAATAATATTATTTTATAATATATGATTGAATAGTATAATAATATATGATTGCATTATTTGCTTGTCCTCCAAGTATTGCAAATCAAGAAAGGAATTTCCCTTTCCCATTCTAAGTATGAATGTTACCTTTTTTTCTTCTTTAATCTAGAAGATTGTAAACTAGCCCCTTCTTCCTTTTAGTTTGGATTCAAGATTGCTTACACATGTACTACACCTGGAGTAAATTCCACTTTGTAATGTCAATTAGTTGGTATTCTTT
Organism: Picea engelmannii; assembly: GCA_009831015.1. Lineage (NCBI taxonomy): Eukaryota > Viridiplantae > Streptophyta > Pinopsida > Pinales > Pinaceae > Picea > Picea engelmannii. The sequence goes on from ML779550.1 coordinate 1,525,712, forward strand.
TGTATTTGACTCATACCCATCCTGATATTTTCTTTTTTCTTGGTATTCTTTCCCAATATATGCAAACACACCGTGAGAGCCATAAGAAAACAATAAAAAGGATACTTCGATATATCTAGGGTATAGTTCATTTTGGGATACATTACGATTCAGGGGAAACATCTTTGTTGGTTGTTTTCATTGATTCCAATTGGGTTGGTGATATTGATGAGAAGAAGTATACTACAGGTTCAATTTTTAGTCTTATTTCCATAACTATCACTTGGGCTTGTAAGGAACAACGAGATATTTCTCTTTCTTTAGCATGAGCAGAGTATCAAGAAACATTTAATGCAAGTAAAGAAGCCTTGTGGCTTCGACGGATCCTTTTTTTATTTTGGATTCTAGTAGCAGCATCCAACCACACTTTGGTGTGACAATAAGAGTTCCATCAAGATTTCCAAATATCTAGTTCAACATCAGCAAAAAAGACACATTGAGATACACATGCACTTCATAAAAAAACTTATTCAAGATCATGTTTTCAAAGTTCTCTTTTTCCCTATAGATGATCAAGTTGTATACATTTTCACAAAGTTGCTTACAAAAGAAAATTTTTCCAAACTTCAATCTATGATAGGAGTTTAGGAAGTTTCCATTAAGGGGGATAGGCTCTAATTCCTCCTTCCTTCTCCTATTGTGTCACCTTTGTAAATCCTTCATTCCTATCCCAAGTTTTTCATAAGGGGGGATGATAGGATATTTAGACACTTAGGATTTAGTTAAGATAAACTTGGTCTAATGTATCTTTAGGTAAAATGTGTTACTTTAGTGTTTTTTCTTAGTATGTATTAGTATGAATTTGTAGTTATGTAATATGATAGTCGCGATATGTTCTAGATATAAAGTGATCCATACTTCATATTCTCCTCTATATAATGACTATATTGATATGTGGCATAACAATCAATTGGTCCATGATCTATTTTTAAAGAGAATAGAAGCTCATCTATTGAATATTAATTGTGAGAATCTCTTAAACTAAATGCAAAATCCCTTCCCTTAAATTGGAAATTGAGCTCCTACCTGACATGTCTGATCTTAAGGAATGCCTCATGCACCTAGAGCACCTCGATGAGTAGCATCAATATGCCTCTATGTCTATCAAAGCGAATAAACAATGTGTTAAGGTTCAATATGGTAAGTCTATCTATCCTTGACAATACGCTAAGGGTGACTTGGTTCTCCTTTATGAGTTATACACAGAACTGTTGGGTCAGGTAAGTTCAACCCCATGTGGCACAGTCCTTATATCATGCAACATGTCTTATAGAAAGGAGCCTGAAAATTAGAATATTATGAGGGGAATATGTTGGATGAGCCCATAAATGGGCTCTATCTTAAAAGTTATTACGCTTGAGTGTTAAGAACCAAATATCAATATAGTATAGAAAAACCTCAGAATAAGTACTCAATGCCTTGAAAAAGAGAGAATTTCAGATAATAAGCCACTTCGATGGGGAAACCTCCTTATACACCACATAAATGTCCAAGTACAAGATGCTTCCAAATGAAAATATATCCTTGGTATATATAGGAGACTAGGAGGTACAATTTCAACTAATGGACCCAAGCCGACATAAATAAAATAACATTACTAATGTAATATTCCCGAATTAAGGGGTAATGTGCCATTATTTAGAGCTTAACATGCCCCTCCCCTTTAGACAAGTGTTGTCCGCAATGCTTGAGTAATTATGGATGCTTCTATATAAAAGACTCATCTTCCCAAGTGGAATCTTCAGCAGGAAGTTTCCTCCACTTAATGAGATACTCTGAAATGGATCTATTCCTCAGCTAGCAAATTCTTTTGTCACTGGTGGCTTCAGGCTCCAATATGATTTTTACTTCCTCGTCAAGTTATGGAAATATAGTTTTAATTGGGATCTTGTCACATATAACCTTCTTTAAGCATGAAACATGGAAAACTGGGTGTATTCGTGAGGATGCAGGCAACTCCAATTTGTATTCCATAGTACCAATCTTTTGCAAAACCTTATAAGGACCATGGTAATTTGGTGATAATTTATTATCCTTATTGGCTTGCTTGAGGGACATCTATTTGTATGGTGTTGAGAACTCAACACACCCTAAAACAAATCTATGAACATTTTCTATTTTGGGTACCACTCAATCTTCTCCATCGATTGTTCTCATGAATCGACAACCCAAAATTTTCCCTAACTCACTTGAAAAATTCAGCACCGATGAAAGTGAAAAGTGGCAGAAACCGTTCAGGAAGTCAAAATATCCGAGTGTCGACCATCATCGACGTCGGCCAATGAAAATTTTTCCTTCCCACGAATAAGTCTCGAGAAGGATGTTGTCGAAGGCCGATCCATTCAGTTTCGGCAGAAAGTGTAATAGTAAGCACCGCACCAAAGTAAGGAGCAACATCGCCAACCATCGACGCCTGAAACCTTTTTGACAATGAAGGATCATAAAGCGAAGCCCTACTGAGAAGCTGCGTACCTGGACTTCCCCTACTCACCAACCCCAACATCATCGACGTTGGAAGTTCTATAAAAAGGGAGTTAACATAAGTATACACCTAGATAGTATCTAATCCCTGATATTTATGCTGAATGATGTGACGTGATGAGACTTTTAATCCCCAGATGTGTTAGATATGCCACATTCAAAGACTGGTAGTTAATTCATAGATCGTTCATTTGTTACTAATTCATCAGCGAATCAAAAGGATCGGTTAAACCCACTGATGCAATACATCTCCCTCTGTGCATCCGCCATCGATCGGTTAAGATTTATCTACAGAGATCCGATAATAGTTTATTTTGAATCTACATTCATTACTCGCATTAACTAATTGATATGACTGATAGCACCTCTCCAAGTTATATCATGTTTGAAGTCATTGTGTATGATCTTGTCCTGCGTAGTAAGAAATTCACAACAAACAGAAGAACAAAGCTAGCAGCCTGGGAGAAGCATTCAAGGTTTAGTGAGTATTAAACAAGTATCTTAGCAAGCATTATAGGTATGTATCCGCTAATGGTTTTTACACATTCCATTGTTATATGTCCACACCCAACTCTACTCTGTACACATGTTCAAAAGACATTTTAAATTGCAAGAACCATGCCTTCAAAGAAGCCTTTCACCAGGAAATCGCCAAGAGCCCCTAAGCTGCAAGAATCAGAAGTAGGAGAAGGCTCCTCCCCATCAGTTGTGAGACAATTAGAATTCACTCCCAAGACAGTGCTCGTCATTAAGAAAATCACCAAGGAGCCCTTTGTCCAGCCCCCAACTTTTGGAGACATGGAGGCAAGTATTGGAGACAAGATGGCATTTCCTCGCTGGGAAGAAATTTTCAAGAAAATCAAGAAAGAAGAACCCCTCGAATATACCCCACATAGCGATCCTGATATAAGGAAGCTCAACGATGAGGTCCTCAATAACATTTGAAAGGCTTATCTGCACATGGTAGCAAGCTGGTCTTCGGTCTTTCCTTGCATTGAGATCATGAGGTGGATCATTGACCACGCTGATGCCTAGAAATGTTTGATTAATGATGATAACGACGAATGTGTCGAGGTCTTCCTGCCATTAGAGGTTTAGAGTTACTATAAACTCAAAGATTATGAGCTAAAATTGACCACTGATTTCATCCTGAGTTTCTATGCGTCACACAATACCAGAAAATCATGGCGTCTTGGTGGAGAGAAGACAAAAAATTCATGAACCGGACTGTTGGATGGTACCCAACATCTAATCTCAGGGAACCATAGATATATCTCATGGCTCTACTCTACAGGTTACATGGGGAGCAAGAATGCTCCCAATTTTCAGAGGCTTGGATGCCTCTAGCTTTTACAGTTTCCATTTCAGGCACATGATTCAATTGGGGCGCCATCATCTCCAAACAGTTGAGCACCTACATAAGACATGCTTAGGTGCTGAAGGAGGGAGATACCCTTGACTTCTACATGGCCTCTTATCTAGATGATGTCATTTGTGCCAGGAACTCTTTCGCTAGGATGAAACTGAATTGGCACTCTTCGGAGATCGTGGTCCATGTATACTTCATCATCCTATGGGAAAAATGGTACAAAAAATCCTATTTGCTTATTTATCTTTAGGAAAGAATGCCCTAGATTGTGATATGAAGAAAAGAAGGTTATAGCCAAAATTGGTCACTGGTATTTAGATGAACGAGAAACCTACATCGAGGTTTTCAGTGCCACAGGGGCACCCCACTTATTACCCATTTATGTTCGTGACCGGCTAGTGTTAGGGGAAATTTTCTATCAAACCATTCTACAAGAATACAATGCAACTTTAGTAAAATACAAGAAGTGGGATTTCATACCGTATGGGCTTCATATAGTCTTCTGCATGGTCAAAGATACTGCGCATGCTAAATAACTCAAGCTAGGTCAATTGGAATTTTGGTTCCAAACTATCCGATTTCACAAACACAATCCCAAGGGGTTGTTTTTAAAACATGCGCCACAGGTATCATCCTATTGGAACTATTCTCATGATCAGTTCGAGGATGAAATTTTTACTAAGAACACTCAAGACTAGAATGTGGTGGCATCCAGGAAAGTTGATCCTCGAGGAACCAGGTTTAGAGATATTAACTTTGAAGAATAGGAAACATTATTGGAGCAGACAGTTCAAGAGATCGGCAGGACCTGTCAAGGAACTGCAACATCTAAATCCAACAAAGAAATAAGCCACCCCCGGGAAGACATTGAGGTGGAAACGGTTTACCTTGGATCCTCGGTACCAATTAGGGATCTCCCTAGTGATAAAGCTTCACTAGAAAGAGGTATGTTGTTATATGAGCAAACTGAGTTGTTGATGAAACGGATGTGGGATGACCCATACCTTTTCATAAGACCTGCAATTTCAACTACCATCTGAAGTGTCCCGACAGAGTTAGGTGAACCTGGTTCCACAGTCCCCGATAACACCAATGGGTTAGCGATCCTGAATCCATGACATCGTTGATCGATCCTTTAGAGGAAGGGAAAATTCAATCAGAGACAGGTCGGGTCTCGATAGAGACACATGCATCCAATACCTTGTGCACTCTTATACACATTTACAATGACTAAGAGATTCTGGAACCTGCTCACAGCACCCCAGTGTGAGTCCAAGAGGAAAAAGGTCCCAAAAAACCACTTCCCCTGAGCCCGAGGTCCAAGACAAGCAGGTATTACAAAAGGAAATAGGGTCTGAAGGTGGCCTCGACAAAAGAGAGTCTAAAAAATAGGAAGTAGAAGAAGGTCCAAGTGATGAACCTCCACAAAAGGAAATCAACAATTCTACGGCCGATGAATGAGTAAGCAATGAGTCTGCATCCGATGCCTCTATTCTTCCCGATACTCAGATCCCCGATGAACAACAAGTTGAGGTCGAATCTACAAAATAGAGTGAAGGAGTTTGAGAGCCCACTCTCGAACAAGTATACACTATGGGTATCCTGAGAAACAACCTACCATGGGCAGTACAACTGATACCAGAACCAATAGATGAAGTATTAGACATCTATGTGATCTCTTACGATCAAAGGAGGAAGGCCATTGTTCAAAAGACTGCAAAAAGGTGCAGGATCACTTTGGATCAATCCATCGTGGTTACCACAAAGGAAAACTTAATCAACACTGTAGACACTTGCATGTCTGAACTAATCGGCACAGGGAAAGTCCTCTCGGATTTCGCTCAAGATAGATCCAGGAGAGATTAAAAGGAACTAGCCAACACCCTGAAGGAACTCGAGCACCTACACCATCTTGTCCAATACTATAAGAGAACCACACAGACCATTGTGTATCTGAAGGTTGAGTTCAATGTATTTTATGAAGAAATCAAGAAGGAGAGGCACCTGTTGACAGAGAACATAGTCTAGTTCTAGGAGGATACTCTCATGGCACTCGTGACGTGCAAAGAGATGGAGAGGTGGCATGAAAAGGAAAGAAAGTGATAGACAGAGTCGAATACATTGAGGCAGTCCAGTAGGGTCGAGAAAAGAAAATTCATGGCATTCAACTGGTAGGAAAAATTAGTCTCGACTACATGAAGAAATCTGCAGAGTACTGGGCAAAGATGACCTGGGACCCACATCGAGAAATCCAAGATAAATGGGCCAAGTGCTAGAAACACTGGGGTAAAATTAATAAAGTGTTGAAAGATGTCGGTCTCCCCAAATTTGGCACCCCCAATGAATTTATTAACTTGAGTGATGTGTTCAAGATGCATGCCGAGAAAGACTCGTTATGGGCCGAAGAGTGTGAAAAGGTCACCAATGCAAAGCCCGGGCAAGTGCAACAATTCGTGGAACACCTGATCAAAGCTCGAGCCATGCTGCAACAACTGAAATCTAGTTTGGTGAAGTACCGAGTGGATGTTGTGGATATCAGAGGAGTATATGTTACCCCTATGGAACAACATAGGTTCCCATGGGCTCAATCCTGTGAATATCTGTTTATTAGTTGGTCCGAGTATGAAAGAAGTCATGCTTTTCAAGAAATATCCCAAATGGATTGTTAAAGAAATTGTTGGATGGCCACGCCACGTGGCAATTTTTGTTTGGCTTGAACTATATTTAACCATTAATTGTAGTTAAAACTTTATATTATAAATAGAGACATCAACCAATGAATAGGGGTTAATGGTTGTTGTAATAACTCTTTCTTTTGGTTGTTGATAATTATTTTGTTACTGTTATGAATAGAGAAGTCCTTCTAGACCAAAGACAAGCTATTTTCATCAGATGTATGTGATTGGAGTTTGGAGAAGAATTAATTCCTATCCTGTTCCAAGAATGATGCAGTAAATGAGTAAGAGTAATCGATTCTATTGTCAAGTTATCTGGTGCAATGTTTTGATGTTCTTTACATTAATGATGAATATAAATCATTGTGTTGTTATGTGATGGATGTTATGGTAGATGAATTATTTTTCTTTCTGTGATCTTGATTACATATGAGTTTTCTTTATGTTAGTTAGATTCTCAGGCAGTAATTGGATGCTCATTCAGTTAATGTATTATTACTATGCCTTTTGGTATACAATCACTGTCTGCATGTTTGAGCAACAGGTTATCCCAAGCTCAACCTCTTCGTAGTAGTTAAAACTCAACCCTGTCACTTGTTAAGTTGGCTTATGCTAGATTTCATATCTCAAACTTGTCCCACTCAGGAGAAGATACCGAAACCGAACATTCCTAACTGAAGGGAGGACCTTCACAATAAAACACAAATCCCATCGATAAATTGGTTGGATCGCAAGATCTGGAGAACCCTTCCATCCCAAACGCTACAGAGTCTAATCGGGCCTCGTTGGTGGTTTTCGTTCCTGTTGTTGAATCAAGGGATTTAATACCCATCAACATATGGTTGTATTCTTAAAAACACCCAATCCCCTACTTCAAAAATTATTTCACTACGATGTTGATCTCCTTGTTGTTTCATGTGATTCTTTGCCATGGTCAAGTTGTCCTTTAAGATTTTGAGAACTTGTTGTTGATGCTCGATGTGTGATCGGAATTTTATGAGAAGAATGAAATGAATACAGATTATTAACAGGTTCTTAACACAAAATAGCAGAGATACAGTAAAAATGGTTTTCTATTCAATAACGAAATAAGCTGAAACTGTAAAATGCAGCGGAAACAAGCTTGTTGGAATGGTGGCGGCTTATCTCTAAGAAGAGATGTGAAAACAATGCGCATTCACAAGAAGAAGGTTGGAATGAGGATCTAAAGGAATTTTTACAATAATAAATAATGCCAAAAACCCTAGACATACAAAAACCTAACTCTAGGAGATGAAGCGCCAAAAGTCATGTGGACCCCGTTTGGGTAGGTTAGTACATCAACTTCCTGGGGTCGTAACTTTTGCATACGATCTTCGTTTTAGGTGTGTGATAGCCCGTTGGAAAGGTATTGTCGAGGAGATTCATTTTGGGGTCTCAATAATGCCTTTGAATATCATTGAGGATATCTATCCTAAAAAAAACCTTCATTTAGGCCCTCAAAATGGCCCCAGAAGTTAAAACTACTAAAAATAGTAAATTGCCAAAATTGTCAAAAAATTGTTTTGAGCCAGTTGGAAAAGGTGGTTGGCCACCAATATCCATATGGAATAATCCTCCCTCCTTATGAATAAATGATCTCCATTGCGTTGAGGTCCCCCATCAGATGAGGAATTTTTTGTTGAATTTGTCCCCGGGTGAGACACTTGCCTTGGTGCAGGAGCTGCCCTGCTTTGATGACTCAATAAAGATGGATCCTTTGTTGTCAAGTTCCCTTGATCTGTCTATCCACAATATGATCATTGGATTTCTATTTTATGCAATCGGTTTTGAGCTATGTTGGTGTCAGTTGTTCTGCTACTTCTGAGGTGTCCAATAATGGTGGGAAATAAGGGTGAAGGAGATCCATGTTGAACACTGGGTGCAGAACAAGGAAAGGAGGAATGTTGAGCTCAAAATAATTATCCACCATGGCCTTGGTGATAGTGTATGACCCATAATGGATAGGGAGAATGTTCTGATGGGGTCCTGTAAGGCATTATTTTTGCAAGTGAAACCAAACTTTGTCGCCCACCTGATACTTATGTGGCACACGATGTTGATCATGGCGTTGTTTGTACTTGCCATTGGACTTTTGTAGGATATCCTAAACCTATTGGCGGAGGTGATGGATCCGCTCAATGAACCAGGTGGCTTTGTCAGCTTCAGTTGGATTAGGAGTTGAGTTGGTCGAGGTGACCGCAAGGGGAAGTGCAACATCTATGGGACCTAATGGTTGGAATCCCAACCCCACTTGAAAGGGGTTGTGGCTGGTTGAGCTATACAGGGCTCGGTTGTAGCTATGTTGGACATAGGGAAGTCTCTCATCCCATGTACAGGCCCTACTTCTTAGTGGTCAGCTTGGAAATAGTGCAGGCAATGCAGGACCTGATATACTTGCTGACGTCCTATCGAAGTTTTAACCAGAAGAAATGTTTCTGTAGCATCGCCACTATTTTTTCGACATCGAAGTGTCCTGCCATAGGACTATAGTGGGCTTCCTAGATCATCTTCAATTGCTCACTTGATGGAACATAGATATGGCCTGGATGAAATAACAACCCATGCCGAAGATGGAAATTATCGACAACTGCGTTTGCACCCAACATTTGGTAGGTGGTGGTGAAGTCAGGGTTTGTCTCATAGAGTTGGGGCCATCCATATGTCTCATGGCCGCAAGAGTCTAGCACCATGGTGAGTGTCGCAACTGGAGGTCTGCTGAGGCAATCAACGATGCGATTGGTGCTTCCTTTTTATACTTGATGTTGAGGTGGAACTGTTGCAAGTATGTGGACCACTTTTGATGGAGGTCATTCTACAATTTTCCCTGTGTGGCTTATGATCAGTGTGGATGACTATCTCCTTCCCAAGAATGTAATGTCTCCACTGGTGGCATGCTTTCACAATGGAGTACATTTCTTTGTCGTAAGTAGGGTAATTATGGACAGTATCTGATAGTGTCTCACTATGATAGGCCATGGGGTGGCTGTACTAAGTGAGAAAAACTCCCACAAAATAGTCTGAAGCATCTATCTTGATCTCAAAGGGATGTTGCAGGTCTGGTAGTGAAAGTATTGGAGTTGAGCACAAGCACTGCTTCAAATCATCGAATGCTTGTTGTTGTGACTAGTCCCACACAAATTTTTCCTTACCACCACCCTTGTTTATTTGGTTGAGGGCCCATGCAATATGGGAGAAACCCAACATGAACCTACGGTAGAAATTGGCAAGGCCCAAGAAGATTCGAAGCTCAGTGAGTGTTGATGGGGCTGGCTAGTCACAGATGACTTGGATCTTGGCTAGATCCACATGTATATCATGCTGATTAATGATGTATCCCAAGAAATGGACCTTGTCCATGCCAAAGGATAATTTTTCCAAGTTGGTGTATAGCTTGTGTTGCCACAAGGTGTGCAGAACCTACTGAATATGCTGCAAGTGTTCAGCCCAAGTCTTTCTATAAATTAGAATTTCATCTAGATACACCACTACAAAAGTATTGGTGAATGGTCGCAGGATATCATCCATCATCCTCATAAAAGTGGATGGATCATTTTTCAAACCAAAGGGCATGACCAACCATTCAAAAAGGCATTCCTTTGACTTGAAGGTGGTCTTCCATACATCTGTCTGTTCTATCGGGACCTGGTGGTACCCAGACTTCAGATCAATCTTACTGAAGTATTTGGCCTCTGTGAGTTGATCAAGGAGGTCATCGATTTGGGGACTTGGGTACCGGTTTATGACTGTGATTTTATTCAGAGCCCGATAATCAATACAAAGTTGCCAGGTTCCATCTTTATTTTGTACCAACATGATTGGGCTCTCGCAAGGCAATGAGATGGGGCAGATGTGCCCCTTGTGGAGTAGTTCTTGGATCTATCGCTTGATCTCCTCTTTCTCTAGCAAAGAGCGACGATAGAATGGCCCATTGGGAAACAATGTGTCGGGGGTCAGATCGATGCGGTGCTTGACCTAGAAGTGCAGAGGTACCCCTGTAGGTGAGGAGAAGATATCCGAGTATTCTTCCATGACCTTATCTACTTGATTCTACTGTGTGGAGAGGTTAGCCACAGAGACCCTATATGTGGCTATGATCTTTCACTTATTTTGAGAGCGAATCATGAAAAAGACAAACTTCCCCATCTAAGAGATGACCTTCCCTCATTGCTTAGCAAAGATCAAGGAAATAACACTATGTGGGACTACCTCGGGTATGCTGTACAATTTCCTGTTCAAAGTAATAATAACGCTATGAGGCCTAGACTAATATACAACATGAAATTTCCATAAATAAGGTTGGCCCAAAATAACATCACAAACTTCGAGAGGAGAAACATCACACAATACCTCGTCTTTGAAAGGCTTGATGTCATTCGACAGTCGACACTATTGGATGACGTGGAGATTGCTTCCTTGGTGGAGCCATCCAATGGTGTACGGTTGTGGGTGCGGTGTTGTTGGCAGGGCCAACCGCTTGATGACCTCTGCTGAGATGAGGTTCTTCTGGCTACCACTATCAACGATGAAGTGCAGCGGGGTGCCTTTTACCCACATCTATGAATGGAAGAGGCGTTCTCCTTCTTCTGGCTCATCTGGTTCACTAGGTTGGAGCTTGGTGGTAGCAACGGTTGCACTGGGTTCCATGTCAATGATTCCTCTTCCCCTTTATGGCTCTGGCTCAAAGTTAGAATACATATATGATTCAGAGGCTTTCATTTCGGCCACTAGCGACTGCTTTGAGCGACAATCAACAGTGTTATGCCAAGGGATCTTATGGAAGTCGCACCACTTCCTGGTATCTTTCTTTTTCTTTCTGGTGTCCTTCTTTGCTTGTGGCTTGGAATGGTTGTCTTGATACTGTCCATATTTGATCTTTCCATTGATCGGTGGGTTGGGGCGGCCCTTTCCTGGGTTTTGTTGTGATGGGTTCCCAGGCCCAAATTGTCGCATCTTTTTTTTGAGCTTTTGCTCGATTTTGACGGCATATCGGTAGGCCATGCCCAAGGATGAGATGTCCAGAAATTCCATTTCGGTATGGATGTATCTATGCATATCACCATGATACTTGAGCACCAAATGTTGCTATGAATCTTTGATACCCAACTTGGTGCAGAAGGTATGGAAGATATTTGTGAAATCTGCCACTGCTTGGTCTCTTTCTTGCCGCAGTGTGGTCCATTTGGTATACAGGTCGTCATAACTTCTAACAGGGTAGTATTGTTCCTTAATAGCATCCCTAAAGGATCCCCAGGTGGCCATGACTGAAAATAATGAGGTTTCCCTTGTTTCATTTTTCTCACAGAAAGTTTCCCACCAATCTTTGACATGGGGAACGACTTTGAGGAGCGCAAAAGTAATCTTTTCTCTATTCGAAAAGTTATGGATAGAAAAATACCCTTATAGTAGATTCAACCACTTGTATACATCATCTGCATCTATATGAACTTCAAATATATAAATATCAAAGTTTATTCATACCTTGAAGGGGGCGATGCCTCCATTCGAAGAAGATGCATCGTCTGTTGGTAGCCGCCAAAGGATTTGCATGAAACTATCCATCATCTCGTTCCTCTGTTGTGTGAGGGCTTCCTCAATCAACAGTTTGAAAGGATCTCCTGTCCCATCACATTTATTTTCTCCTTCCATGGGAGGTCTCTTGGGCATGCGAGATCTTCTTTCCTCAAGAGAAACAAGCTCGAGACCCAACTCTTTGTACTTCGACCTTGTTGGGGACATGCATTAAGATGACAAGGAGTAGACCGCTCTAATACCACTGATCCATATTTTATGAGTAGAACGAAATGAATACATATTATTAACAAGTTCTTAACACAAAATAACAAAGATACAATAAAAATGGTTTTCTATTCAATAACGAAATAAGCTGAAACTATAAAATGCAGCGGAAACATGCTTGTTGGAATGGTGGCAGCTTATCTATGAAAAGTGATGTGATGATAGTGCGCATTCACAAGAAGAAGGTTACAATCAGGCTCTGAAGGCCTTTTTACAATAAGAAAGAATTCCAAAAATCCTAGACATCGAAAAACCTAACCCTGGGAGATGAAGTGCCAAAAGTCATGTGGGCCCCGTTTGGGTAAGTTAGTACATCAACTTCCTGGGGTCGTAACTTTTGCATACGATCTTTGTTTTAGGTGTGTGATAGCCTATTGGAAAGGTATCGTCGAGGCGATTCATTTTGGGGGATCAATCATGAATTTGGCTATCATTGAGGAGTTTGATCCTGAAAAACCTTCATTTAGGCCCTCAAAATGGCCCCATAAGTTAAAAATGCTAAAAATAGTAAATTGCCAAAATTGTTAGAAAATTGTTTTGAGCCAGTTGGAAAGGTAGGTGGCCACCGATATCCAAATGGATCAATGTGATCTTCCACTTATTGAATCTTAGATTTTTTTTTTAGAGAGGAAGTGATGGAAGGAGGGTGGTATCCATAGAGTGCCATAAAGTGTGTCATTTTTGTTGTGGTATGAAACGAAGTGTTATACCACCATTTTTCCAAGGGAAACCATTTGAACCATTGTGTTTGTTTATAAAAGACAAAGCAATGAAGGTAGACTTCCAGAAATTTGTTCACTATCTTGGTTTGTCCATCAGATTGAGGATGATAGGATGGGGTATGAGCCAATTGAGTACCCAAACAAGAAAATAATTCTGTCCAAATATGTCTAGTGAATATAAGATCTCTATCACTTACAATAATCTTTGGGATTCCATGTAGTTTTTGAAATGTCTCTATGAATGCGGTGGAAACTTTACTGGCTTTGAAGGGATGAGAGAGTGCACAAAAGTGTGTGTAATTGGTCAGTTTATCAACAATCACCATGATGACACTCTTTCCTTCAGACTTTGGTAACCCTGTGATGAAATCCATGGAAACCTCCGCCTAGTGCTGAATTGGGAAGATAGTAGTTGCTCCTTTAGTAGTTGTAGCACCTTGTCAACATGTCGCAAATGATCCTCCCAAAACTTGCTATAGATTAGTATATCATCAAAAAATACTAACATAAATTTTCGAAGGAAGGGATTGAAAATGGAATTCATCAACCCTTGGAAGGTGCATTTGTAAGGCCAAAAGGCATGACCAAAAATTCATAATGGCCTTCATGAGTTTGGAATGATGTTTTTGGGATATCTTCTTCCTTCATTCTAATCTGATGATACCCTGAACGAAGATCCAACTTTGTGAAATAGATTGCTCCATTTAGTTCATCTAACAATTCATCATTGGCATGAATGAGAAACTTATATTTAATAGTGATCTTGTTGAGCTCTCTATAATATGTGCACATATTCCATGAACCATCTCTCTTGAATACCATTACCACCGTCCAGAGTAAGAACTTTGGCTAGGTCTAATAATGCCAGCCTCTAACATTTCTTCAACCATACACTCAATTGCACTCTTCTGGGAATAAGGGTATCTGTACAGCCTAATGTTAGGAGGAACACTCCCAAGAATTAGGTGAATATCATGATCATGATTTCAAGTGGGTGGAAGACCTTTGGGAATATCTTAAAATACTTTGGAATGCTTATCAATGATCCCTTGGAGATCTAGAGGAATATATGGCTTTGATGTTTGAAAATCTAGTGAGCATAGTTGTGCAATAACACCTTGATGCCCATTTTTCAATAATTTTTTCATGCCATTAGATCTTATCACCTTACTGGGTTTCCTTGTGATACCTCTTAGCTCAATTTCTTTTCCTTCCAATGAAAATTTCATGAAAAGTTCTTGGAAATTAAAAGCCACTATTCCTAATGATTGTAACCATTGGATTCCTAGTACAACATCAACACCACCCATGGGTATAGAAATTATTGGACTATTCATTACATATTCCCCCATAGTAAGATTGATCTTATTTCATTTTCCTAAGAAATTGATAGTTCCTCCATTTGCAATCATTAATTGAAACTCTGGCGCTGGATATACAAAGAAATTGAGACCTTTGGTTAATTTATAGTGAATTAAATTATGAGTACTACCAGAATCAATTAGGACTATTACCTTTTTCTTTTTGATATATCCTTCGATCTTGAGGGTTTGAGGAGTGCTAATTCCAGCCAATGCATTACACGATATCATGGGAGTCAACTCTTCAAAATAAATTGCTTCTACGTTTTCATCTTGAGATGGTTCCTGTTCTTTTTCATGTTCTTCTTCCTCTTAACAATCTATGTAGAATAATTTCTTTTCACCACACTTATGTCCCTTACTTTACTTGATGTCACAATTAAAGCATAAACCTTTTTCTTTTATTTCCTCCAATTGTATAGGTGTCAACCTTGTAGGTTGAGATGTTTTATAAGAAGGAGAATTATTCTCTCTATAGATGTTAGGATTGGTACTTCTAATAGCCATAGCCATATTTTTATTTTCAACATTTCTTTCCACCCTAAATGCATTCTCCAATGATTTGGGTTCCCAAAGGTGAACCTCATGTTGAATGTTATCCTTTACAGTTCCTATGAATACATCAACCAAGTGCTCATCTAGAATATCTATTACCTTTATATTAAATATTTGGAAGTTCTCAATGTGCTATGTAATTGAACCCTTTTTCTTGAGATTTATCAATTGGATAAAGAAGGTATTGTTGCTTGTATCCTCATAGTGTGCTATCATTTCTTCCATGAAAATTTTCCAAGTGACGAGTGATTTGCGAGAACAAAGCCATCGATACCATACAAATTGATTGTGTTCTAAATATAAAGAAGGAATTTGTACGTTTTGTGTATGTGGAACATTATGTATATCAAATAATTGCTCCATCTGAAGTATCCATGTGATTGGGTCCTTCCCATCAAAATTCCTCATATCGATCTTAGGAACGTGGTTAGTCTTCAACCCAAAGTTGGAGTTTCTCCATTGTTGATTCATCTTCCTTGTGCCCTCATCGTGAATTTCATGGGATACATTTTCACTTTCAGGTGTCCTCTCTATTATGAAAATTTTCAATCCTTCCCTCATCTCCCTTTTTAAACCATCCATCTTAGCATCCATTATTGCCTCCAATTTATCTTCAGTTGAATCCATCATCCCTTGTAGTTCATCTTTTGTCACTGTCTTATTTTGTAATTCATTTATGTCCCTACACACTTCTTCACCTTCATCAAAAGTCCAATTAGGACTGCTTGAACGCTTATTTGGGGTATAAGTTCCCTTTTTGGGTGGCATGTTGGCCAAGTATCACTTTTGATCCTTGATTTTGAGGTGGTTCTGCTAGACAATCTTTCTTCTACTGTATCTCCAAAGTTTCAACCCTTCTGGGTATGAGAATTTTTTTATTTTGTTCTTTGATATTTCTTCTCTGCAATGCCATAGGTCTGATCAAAATTGGATGTGCCAAGTGGAATTTACGGTAACTTTGCCACCACTTGCTGATTTTTGTCCTGTCCAGGAGATCTCATTTGTATATCGTGCCCCACACAAAATAATTGATATAAAATTCTTAAGATTGTACCAAAAATACTACAGACTATCCACTATCCAATGCAATAGGTATCACTCAATTTGGATACTCTAGGAAGAAGTTATGATTGTTTTACCTGGAACACCAACTTAAGTCTAGTTAATAGGACTAGTCAGATACCCTATCTTCCATGGGTTGTATATACAAATGTAAGATGACTCAGAAGCTAAATTTTTTATCAAATATACCTTACTAATTTTTGTGAATAGAATCTAGATTTCAGGGTCGAAAACGTTACAAAAAACATTTTATAGTGAAAATTCTACAATGAATCAATTCAGGATGATTCCAGAACCCTATCTTACATAGGTTGTATCTCTGAAAGTATAAGGGATCAGGAGATAAAATTTTAACCCAACGTACCTTGATCCGTCTACCTAATATCCTTCAAGAGGTTCCTTCTGAAATGTTGTATCAAAAAATTTATAGTGAAAATCCCAAGGTGTATTAGATGTAGCAATCAAACCCCAAGACCTTGAGCTTTGATACCATATGTTAAGAACCAAATATCAATATAGCATAGAAAAACCTTAGAATAAGTACTCAACGCCTTGAAAAATAGAGAATTTCATATAATAATCCTCTTTGAGGGGGAAACCTCCTTATACACCACATAAATGTCCAAGTACAAGATGATTCCAAATGAAAATGTCTCCTTGGTATATATAGGATACTAGGAAGTACAATTACAACTAATGGAACCAAGCCGACATAAATAAAATGACATCACTAATGTAATATTTCCTAATTAAGGGGTAATGTGCCACTATTTAGGGCTTAACATTAAGCCCTTAAACTTGGGTATGACCTTTTTATACTAGTGTATCTTAATGTATGTACTTCTTTACCTTTTCTTTGTGTCATTGGCTTGCTTATCGATTTTTCCCCTTTGTTGGAAGATTCCAATGAAATATTCAGTTTCCTTAGGATTCACGGATAGTGCCAATAATCATATGTAGAACATGGCTTTCTCTACTTGGGTCATTTACTCACCTGAGGGTCAACTGGTGTCTTCAGGTGGCATTCATTTGGAGCCATCAACGAATAATGTGGGTGAATATAGCATCGTTATAGAGCTATTACGTGATTCCATTTCACATGGTGTTAGATCTTTAGAAGTTTTCTTGGAATCCTAGTTAGTCATATGTCATTTGAACAACAATTACCATGTGAGAGATCCTACTCTACTCTGATGATTCCTACAGGTACAACTTTTGCAATGATACTTTGATTTTCTTACTTATAATCACATTCTTAGAAGTTCTAATCTAGTATCCGATGCATATGCTAAATACATTTTAGATTGGAATTTGTCACATAACTAAGTAAAGAAAACAAATTCATACATTGTAACATATATAAGTAAATTTGAAGACCAAATTTTTTATATTCCATCCTTTCAAGGCCAAAAAATATGGTGTCATGGTACAAAATGGGGCTAACACCCTCAAAATACACATATGGCCCGTACATAGAATAACCATGGAATCTATGCCTATGGTTCCATATGTGTATCATGATATCACACTATGGCATTTGCAAGACGCTGAAAGTGTCACACCCACACACGAGGCATGCTCACCACCTATCATTACATCACCAGATCCTCCACTTGAACCATAAGAATCATGTGCTTCAATCGAGATAGGCTCCCCTGTACATTTTGTAGCACTCTCTCCATGTCCCCACCTACTAGATCAACTCCTCGGACCCTTCACTGATGTCATGGGAATCCCTCTGGTCGTCACGTACCTACGCCCACGCAAAAAAGTAGTTGTTAATACTTGATACCATAGAAAAATATTTGCATTTTTTATTTTTCCTATATCAAAATTAGAAAACACAAAAAATGAAATATATAAAAATCATTTTTTACCAATATCACCGTAGGTGGAACCTGGTGAAAATGGCATGCCAAGGTCCCTTTAGTAGTCGATCCCTCCGTAAGGATAGTCATCAATGACTATGAACTTTCAGTGCCACCAGAAATAGAACTCATCATTGTAGGGGGTTGGCACCCTACCACCTCCTACTCGCCTCATCATGTCAGTCCAATGTGACATAGTTGGATTGTGCAGTCTGCGTGAAGTAATCTACACTCTAGGGATCAAGCCTAGAACCCTCTTAAATAAAAAACTACAAATTATGGATGAAAATCCCAAATTCCTCATTCACCCTTGTTTGCAATCCGTCAACCAACCCTTCATGTTGGCCAACATTGAGGTACACCAATCATAATTAATGGGTATTAAACTAGTAAGTGGAGTGTTTAGGACCCGATGTTTATGATTGGTGTACCTCAATGTTAAGGGTCGACCCTAAAATCTGTGTGAGTACAACCACAACAATCTTTAGACTCGGGTTTTCGATAGCCCTGATAGGGAGTTGGATCCCTAATTTAACTGTGCCTACAATGCAATGCATGGAAATGTACTCCTCCATAGTCATACCACATCCATACCCTAGAGATATTATATTCACCACCTTACTCCAGTGACAAAATACTGTGATAAAGTATAAGTCATTGACTTCAATCCTCAATGGTTTCCCATCAAGATTGAAAGACTTTGTCTCCAGATACCAATATTTTACTAGTAACTAGAGCAACCTCACCTGATCCCTCATTCCTTTGAGAGCCAAAAATTTATAATGTCCAAATCATTTCAAAGATTGTTGGGCCCTTTCATCTCTTCCCACTACTGCATCTATCTCCCCATGCTCCCTTTCCCTCCATTCAATAACCATCCTGCAAAGGAAAGATCATTTTTTTAGTTAAAACCTTTAAAAAAAATTGTTCACGGACTTGTACGTGGGATAACCTTATGGAAATCACATATAGGGCTTCATATACGCGTGCATGATTCACTTTGGCCCCATATATGGGGTCATATATGCGACCCAATGATCTGTCACTCGCATACACCCTAGTTTCTATGTAACGACCTCTAATACTAAAAAAATGGGGACTAAAACTTAAATGTAAACCATTGAAATGAAATTAAATGGGGTAGGTACTTAGTTGTTCCATATGATTGTTGATTTTGTTGATCGTAGCTCACGCAATTTCCACTGGAATATCGTGGGTAAAATGGCCTAAAAAGCACTATGTGGGTGAAAAACTCAAATGGTGTGGTAACATTTCTTATTTTTACTATTAATTTCCCACTTTGTATAGTTTTACTCTAAATTTTCTATTTTTAGCCTTATGGACTAATAACACAGTGGAAAGACTTGGTTTTAAGTGGTTTTGTCCAGGGTTTTTTACAGATTTCCAATGTCTTATCACTCGTTTGTGCCTCGAGAAGGTTTATTCTGACACCGACATATAGGATAGGTATTCAATCCACTTTGAATTCTTTCATTGTCCTATGACCATGATCCATACACCCTAGGTACGAACCCATTTCTTAGCGACATAGAACCTTCTCACTACTACTAGAAGTGTCGGTATTAAGTGGTAGAGACTTACCAAACATGGGTGCCCTAGTTAGAACCTTTTTTGTCATTTGGTTCCCATGCATAAGTTATTCCATAGGACGGAGAGTTCCTTTATATTCCCAACATGAATTTGTGTTCGAACTCCATTTTCTTACTCACAAGCATTCTGATTATTACCTATGGGACTCCCTCGGAGCCTTGGTTAAGATATTTTCTGACTACCAAAAAAATGAAAATATTGTCGAGTGAAGCTGTCTCTTTCAAACTCGTTAAATGGTTTTGAAAGTACATATGGTTGGTATAAGTTTAATCCCTTTTCGGACCAAGTATAATACTTATGGAAAATCAATACTCTAGTCACCATTTACTAGAAGAGTTCTCCTAGGTGTTATTTTATACTTTTTCGAGACTAAGAGACTAAGTTGTAATTTCATTCCATCATCCTGCTTGCATTGCTGAGCCTATTACCAGTTCTTGCTTTCTCGTTATAAATCTATTGCCTCAACAATTTGCATCACTATCCAAGTATTGCCTTCCATATATCCTTTGCATCTTCACACACTTTACCCGTAGAGGAAACATCCCCCTGAGTGTCCATACCCCACATTCACTTCCTTGCATTGAGAATAGGTATGTTCCACTACTTGGAACTAGTTGCTTACTCACGACACTCGTTTCCTCTCCTGTATCATAGAATTTCTTTTCCTGTGAAAACCAAAAAAATACAGGCGAGATAAGATTGTTATCTCTTATCAGAAACAATCATGTCACCTTTGAAAAAACACAAACTTTTGAGTCCATTTTCAACCAAAATTTGGGTTTAGCATGACCGTAGGAAGTTGAGCTCGTTACTTAGAGTTTACTCTGACTGGTTATTTTTATAGTCCCTGTGGAGAGTTTGTTGATGCCTCCTACATCACAAACTTTTATAAATGATCATTATCAAGCCTATGATTCCTGATTTATCCATATGTCTCATTCTCTTGTTCAAAGGAAGCTTAAATACCGTGTCATAAATTTCTCAGAACTCTTGACTTTTCTTGTTGTCTATACCCTCAGTGTATCTCAGAATCACATGAAGATATTTTCCTACCTTGCACCCTAGGCCTACTTTTTGGTAGGTAACCTTGAACCAGTAGATGACATTACCTCATAGGTCCCTGACTAGGGGGTTTCCATTGTTTTTGATGACATGAAATCTATTCACACATTGGAATTCATGCAGTGTCTTGGATTCCATTATCCCTATTGGTGGTTTCCTTGCCTTTGTCGCCAGTTTTCCTTATTGGCTATTATTCAGAGGGTCTCTTTCATATACTAATTTCATTTGGTGCATGTGAGGGATGCACATGGTCATTGGTTTGTGAACATATTATTCCGCCAAGATCCTACTAATAATAAAGCTATTGCTTTGTACCTCATTTTGTATGATGAAATATGCCTTAATTCTCTCCTTTCAGTGGGTCTCCTTCCATCGAATTCAACTCATATATTATGGAAATGAGACCTATAGTCCTGTGAGTACCCAGAGGATTGCAATCATTAGTGGCATGTTCTTCCACCATCAAAAATTGTGAATACATCAATGTCTCCTGATCAATGGATTCTTCAATTTTTTGACATCAACACCCTTATTCAGACTTGTGGAATGTACTTGGTGCCTTGAAACCTACTTTAATTATCGGTGGGTTGTCTCACATTTGTTAACAATATACCTTAATGACTGGTAATAAAATGAAGTCTCCTTCTAGTTGATCTCAAATTCTCTATTCACATGATGTGGACTTGCACCTTCGGTGGATAGTGTAGAAGATCTCTATCTTATAGTAGAAACATCCCCTATCTATTGCTTTCTTTCATTGGAACAGTACCTATATGACTTCAGTGATCATGGAAGATCATATTGTACTCCATTGTATACATATATCTTCAGTTGATTTTGAGACTAGACTCCACTGTGTCTTATTTGTGACTATGACAACCTATGGTGTATATCCACTTTGTATTGCCTATTCATGGACATGAACAACTATTTTATATATCCACTTGGATCTGTAGTGTAGTTCAGATTGGAAACCATGTGTACAAAGTCATTATGGATTGTAATGTTATCATGAGAAACTAGTACTTCCAATTGAGTCTTCATTACTCCACTTCTGGGAATTATAATATATTTCAACCATCTAAAATATTCCTCTAAACTCACATATTAGGGGGCATCTGTTACAACAAAATTTTCCTTACTCCATGCAGCTTTCTTGGATGGACTTCCATTTCCCTAAACAGAATTGAAGTCCCCTTTTTTTTCATTCCAAAGACAAAAATGCACATTTGTGTACATATGCGTGCCCTATCAGTTATACAACAACCATATACATAGGTTTCTCAATTACAGGCCGTGTACATCGAGTTTGGTGCTCAAAAATTAAAAATTATGTCAAGTTTCCATGTCATGCCAAGAGATCCATGATCCTTGACCTTCATATATTGGAAATTCTCTGACTTGACCCTTATGTTCGATTTGGAGGCTATAAATTGAGCCATATCCAATCCTAATAAACAATTCAACATTGAGAGCAAAGACACTCTGGAGAAATTTCACTTCATATTGAGTTTGCATCCCTTTGTCCTTGAAAGTATGAACTTATTATGTTCATCCCCCAAGTTCTTCCTACTTGGTGATGAAGAACCTCATTGACTCTTATATATGATATTTCCTTTGCAGAGGATTGAAGTGGTGGAGACCCAACTGGAGAGAATTAGTTTCTTAGTTCCAATATGTGTTGTTACAAAAGTTTTTCACCTATGTAGACTTGTTTATTACTTTAATAGAAATACTCTTTTCTTGTCCAATTGATATCTTGCAAATATTTGAATTACTTTCCATGGGCGTACTTTTTGTGTATTTTAATGGATTATGATAATTTATATGATGACTTCATATAGTATCACCATATGTTTGTGTGTCTTGGTTGTTGAGGACAAGTTGCAGGTATAATGATTTGGGTCACGTGCTCAATGACGTTCTTCTTTGAATGCCCAGACGAGGTAGGATTTTAGAATTATCTTGTTAGGATTTGATTTATATAGCATACTTGATATTAAAATTGATTTATGGGTGTCGTTCCGTCTTTTTTGGCTTACCCTTAGCCATAGAGAGATTTTCCTCGTAACACCGACACATAACATATTGGGTAATAATTCCAAGTAAGATAATGATTGAGCGATCTTGCATGACATCAATGATAGAAGATGGATATCGAAATCACCTTGATTGAATCAAAATGATAATATTCTCACTCCTGAGAATATTATGAAATCATATCACTTTTTATCTTTCAATTGTGATTGACCCGATTTGTAAAAAACATCATTACATTTGTTGTTTTTAAGTTTCTGTGGTGAGGAGTTTTGCAAGTGTTGTTCGGATAATCCACAGTTGGTTTCATTTTTACAAGTGTTGTTCGGATAATCCACAGTTGGTGTCATTGTGATTGATCCAATTTGTAAAAAACATAATTACATTTGTTATTCATAGTGATGTCAACTCTGTACACATGGGTTTTGTTTCATAGACATCCTTGAATTTATATTTGATGATATAAATTTGTTGTCCTTGTACATGGTGTTGATAGTTTCTTAGTACTGTAATCCCATTGTCCACAATGTATGCATTGTGATTCCATTCGGTTTTAGTTACTTAGTTCAGTCTTTGATTTCTTGTTATTAGTTTAGTCCTCCATTTATTATGTGGTGTGAGTGACAAGGATATCCATTTGTCTTATAGACGAGTGAATTGAATAGATAATAAAGTTACATGAACACTTCAATCACCCATATAAGTGAAATATTGTAACTTATGGTTTCCAATTGCAATTCGAGTAACAATTAGTCTGATTTGTGGATGTCTACATTAGATAATCAATTTAAAATTTAATAGCATGATGTTATGTTTTAATTTGTTTCTTATTATTCTACTTTATTTTCATGATTTTATACTCTACTTAAGTGTGTGATTGGCCACGAGTGGTGTGTTACCAAAAATATTAATGGGTTATGATTATAGGAATTCCAACAAAATGTAATTTACGTGACCTTGATTAAAATATGAGATTTATGGATTTAATTCTTCAATCTTTATTTGATTGAGTTTGATTCTTGATAAGATACTTCAGTTGAAGCATTAAGAGAACTATATGGTTGCAGGAATATTTCTTTCTAAAATAAAATACTCTAACTGAATCAATAATCATAGCCTTGAGGTTTATTGTTGACTACTGTAAATGATTTATTAAGATAAATACCTTTGAATTTAATATAATTGGTTTAGTATAGTTTAACTACCTAGTCATGCATACATTTTTCCTACATACCATACGTTTACAAACACCCTCTTTGATAATTTAATGTTCTCAATTTAATCAATTAAATTGACCCACAATTTTCAACCAATAAGTATACTTCCTAACATTAGGCCTTAGAGGTATACACACACATACGAGTGATATTGAGTCTATGATCCAAGAAATGTTAGAGGCCGACATCATTCAACCTAGCCAAATTTATTTCTCTCCACTAGTGGTGATGGTTACAAAAAAAGATTATTCATGGTGTATGTGTTCATATTATAGATAGCTCAACAAAATGACCATAAAAAAAGTTTCTTATTCTTGTCATTGATGAATTGCATGGAGAATTTTTCTTTACTAAGTTGGATCTTGATTATGGATATTATCAAATCAGAATGAGGCACTAAGACATTACCAAAACATATTTTAAAATGCATAAAGTTCATTATGAGTTTTTGGTTATGCCATTGGTGTTACTAATGCACCTTCAACATTTCAAATCTTGATGAATTCTATTTTCAATCCATTCCTTAGAAAAGTTAAGTTAATTTTTCTTATGACAAACTAATCTACAACAAATCCCAGGAAGAGCATGTAAAACATGTTGACATAGTACTAAAACTATTGAAAGAGAAACAAATTTATGAAAATCCTTCCAAGTGTGCCTTTGGGGTTCAAGAAGTGGAAATTTTGGTCATATCGTATCTCATGAAGTTGTAAAAGCAGACCCTAACAAAATTAAAGATATGAGGGAATGGACAATTCCCAAAACCTTGAAGAAACTTGCAGGATTCTTAGTATTGACATGCTATTATCACAATCTTTTCAATAATTGTGGTCAAATAATAACACCTCTAATATCATTATTAAAGAAGGAGGAATTTTCTTGGACTCAAGCAACAACCAATTCTTTTCAAAATCTTAAGGAGCCTATGTGTACAACTCTTGTCCTTCCCACACCTGACTTTACAAAACCATTTATTATGGAGTGTGAGGCCTCAAGACATAGCATTGGTATAGTTTTAATGCAAGAAAAAATTCCCCTTTCATTTTCAAGTAAACAAGTTAAAGGAAAAACCTTAATAAAACCCATTTATGAAAAAAAAATGTTGGCCATACTACATGCAGTTGAAAAGTGTCACCCTTAAATAATATAAAGACACTTCAAAGTAAAAACAAATAATGATAGTTTAAAGAACGTATTGGAGCAACGATTATGTTCAGAATATGAAAAAAATGGGTTACAAAGATGTTAGGTTATGAATTTTAAATTATATACAAAAAAGGAAAAAAATGTTGTGGTAGATGCCATTTCAAGGAAAGAAGAAGAAATAGAAGGTTCACTATGCACTATTTCTATTTTGCATTCTAATTGGGTGGAATAAGGAAGGATATAAATGAAACAAGATCAAAATGTATGTGAGATCATTCAACAACTAGAAGAGGACCCCAGCTCATTAATCAATTTTGTATGGAAGAATGATTTTATATGGTATCATGATCACTTGTATTTATGTTATAATTCCCAACCCAAACAAAAGTTCGTTCTGGAATTGTGCACTTCTCCTATATGAGGACATTCAGGATTATTTAAATTTACCATAGAATCAAGAAGTATTTTTTCTAGGAACTTCTTAAAAATTATGTTCAAAATTTTGTGTCTGAATGCGTGGTTTTTTAACCAAATAAGTAAGACAAAATCAAGATTTCAAGTCCCCTACAACCATTATCTATACCAATTCAACATTAGAAAGAAGTTTCAATGGATTTTGTTACAGGTTTCACCAAATCTAAAGGAACTATTTTCATTATGGTGGTAGTGGTTTGACTGACAAAGTATGCCCATATTTTCTGTCTTTATCATCCTTCTAAAGTAAGTGTCGCAGTTGTTGTTGGATTACTGAGAGGGGGGGTGAATCAGTAATAGAGAAATTTAATCCTTTTTAACCATAAAATGAAAGTGTTATATCGATGTATCATTATCATCCAATAGTTTCAGAGTAAATAAACAATGAACAAATGACCAATCATACACATACACAGTACACTAGTTTTTTTACGTGGAAACCCAAAGTGGGAGAAAACCACGTAATGTTTTTTCTTACATGTATTTAAGAATTACATTCATTGGAAGCACCAACTTCCTTTGTTTTCCATATGCAACTAGAAGGAGGCTCCAACCCTCTAGTTTCTGAAGCTACAACTCGAGGGAAGCTCCAACTCCCCAATTCCCTGGCTACAACTAGAAGGAGGCTACAACCCCCTATGTTCTCTGGCTACAAATGGAAGGTGGGTATAACCACCTATCCTTGCCCTGTCCAACTGCCCTGTCATAGAAGTAGAATTATGGAACCACTATCACACTATGACTGTGAGATATACTGCTGTAAAACTGTACCAATCAACCTGCACCAAACAACATGTAAGAACCCATACCAAACAACCTGTAATCAACTCGTACCATAAACAAGTGCATCAACCATGAACCAACTTGTACCTCAACCTGTACCATCAATGAGTGAATCAACCATGCACCAAATATGTACCAATCATGCATCAAATACGCATAAACTATGACTCATCAAGATGTACCAACATCATCAACTATACACCTCATGTATGTGCCAACTCATCAACTACTTGTCTCAACCATGCACCCAACATGTACCTCAACCAAAATACCTCACCAACTTAATTATCCAAATATGATTTGTAACTCTATAATAGACCTGGTGTATATGATCACATACCTTCAGAACTTTTTTAACTTTAAGAACAAGTGACTAACATTTTCATCAAACTTTACTTTAGTCTCACATGACTAATTTTGGATTAGTCAACAACCCTTACTTGAAATAATCATAACTTTGTACCTGTAATGAATAAATATTTGAAATAGTACACAATGTTATTTAGTGTCATTTATGCAATTCCTCTAGGTTTCACTACTTGAAACCTCTTATAAAAGGAGTTATAACAAAAATGACATACCATGTTGAATTCTGGATTATTATAGAGAGCGAACTTGTATAGCATGCCCCACACAGAATATTTTTTGTATGAATCTGAAAATCGTACTAAGAATACTAAATACTGTAATCTAGCCAATACATTTGGTTTTACTGAATTTGGATTTGTTATGAAGAAGTTATGACGTTTTTTTTTGAAACACCTGTTTTAGACTAGTTTCAAGACTAGCCACAAACCCTATTTTCCATGGAGTGTAACTCCAAAAATACAATGACCCACAAGATGAAATTTTTACCAAAACTACTTTGATTGTTTCTTCAATGGCCTCCATATTTCATGGTATGAATTATTTTAGAAAAAAAATTATTGTGAAAAATGGTGAGATGACCTGTAAATAACTTATCTTAGAAAGCATCATCAAAATAATTTATCCTCACTTGAATTTGGGCCTTCTTTACTTCACCTTCCCTCTGAAATTCTCCGTAGATATCCTTTGGTAACCTCATTCATTTGTACATATTCAATGTGCTCAAGTGTTATTAAAATGAGAGACCCTTGCCTCTTATTTATACTTTTATGTAGCTTTCTCAAGGGGTTACCTTCTAACCATCTTAAACCACTTTCCTTATTTTAGGGCTAACCCACTTCTGACGAATTGTCCACTTAGTAATTTCTCCATTAACTTTATTATTTAAATAATTTATTTTGTATCCACTTTGACTTATAGTACACTCATCACTTCACTTTATTATTTAAATAATTTGTTATTTGCAATGACTTTGACTACTTTGACCTTTTGGGGCTTCTAGATGACTCATGAGGGTTCTCCAACTTCACATGGCCATAACTCTCTAACCATGAGGAGTTATGTGACGTTCCACATATCCCCGGAAATGAAATGACATGTACTATCCATATAGAATAGTCTTACCTTCAAATATATTAAAAAACATACCATTATACATCAAACAAACTTGGGTCCATTACCCAAACCTTTGTGCTACCAGAATTTGCTACCGGATTTTTCTTCAAGGCTTGAAATCAATGAAAAGCAACCAAAATAATCAACAATCTCCCCCTTTGTCATTGATGGAAACACTTTGATGCAATATTGAATTCATATAAATCATGCTCCCCATGTGACCATCTCTCTCCCGAAAACCATGCATATGTGATCTTTGTCCAAGCATTTACCTTTGCATATGATAAATCTCTCCCCTTTGTCCTGAATGGAAAAGGTATATTTCCATCCGGGGCTGCTCCCCCTAACTGAAATCTTCCTGAAATTGATCTCCCAACCTAAATTGTCGTCTTTATGGTGCTTCCTCATGTAAATATAAGACATATAAGATAAGCATTCAAAAGCATTCATTTTGGAGTATAAATTACTATGAGTCTAGACTAGCGAAGATACTCAAAGGCTTCCCTTGGAAGCGATTTTGTAAAGTTGTTTGCCACTTGTTCTTTTGTGCTCACATATTCAACTATGATGTTATTTTCTACAACCTATTCCCATAGAAAGTGATACTTGATTGGAATGTACTTCGTCTTGGAGTGCATCACTAGGTTCTTTGAGATACTGATTCTTCTTGTATTATCACAATAGATTAGAATGGGCTCATCATATTCAAATTGTCTATCTGTTAGAGTTTGTTTCATCCATAAAACCTTTGTACAACATGTTGTTGTTGAAATATAATATGCTTCGACTGTAGATAAAGATATTGATGATTGTTTCTTTCTTATCCATGATATTGAAGACTCACCCAAGTGGAATGTTGCTCCACTAGTGCTTCATCGGTTATCAATGCAACCTGCCCAATCTGCATCTGTGTAGGCAATAAGTGATAGATACTTTCCTTTTGGATACCATAATCCAAAATATTTTTTCCTTTGAGATATCTAAAAATCCTTTTCACTGCTAAGACATGTGGTTCCTTGGGTGTTGCTTGAAATCATGCTACTTGTCCAACTGCCTGCATTACATCTGGTTTGGATGATGTCACATATAGTGAGATACCAATCATTGACCTATATTTCTTCTGGTCTATAGACTTTGAATCATCATCTTTTCTCAACTTGCAACTGGTTTGCATAGGAGTGGTAACTGGTTTTCAATCTTCCATTCTGAACTTCTTTATCATTTCTCTGATATACTTTGTTTGAGAAATAAAAATTCCTTGGTTTCTTTGACATATTAGAAGAAAGAAAAACAAGGATAGTTCTCCGAGTAATGACATTTCAAATTCATGCAAATTGTTGGCTTAACCTGTCATCATTACTTCCAAAAATAATCTCATCAACATAAACTTTAATCAATAAAATACTATCTTGAGTTACCTTGATGTAGAGGTTGTTGTCTGCGCTTCCTTTTCTGAAACCTGCCTACTGTAGATATTTATCTAGTCTATATTACCATGCTATAGGAGTCTATTTTAGACCATACAAGGCCTTCTTCAATTTGCACACGTAATCTGTGTTTTTTGACAACTGAAATCCTTCTGGTTGTTCAATGTAGACTTCTTCTTCAAGTTCCCCATTAAGGAAAGATGATTTCATGTCCATCTGATACACTTTAATATTCTTGGATCATGCATAGGCTAAGAGAAATCAGATTGCTTTCATTCTGGCAACTGAGGAAAATGTCTCTTCAAAGTCGATTCCTTCAACCTGTGTGTATCCTTTACATACCAATCTAGCTTTGTTCCTTGTAACATGTCCATCTTCATTCAATTTATTTATGAAAACCCACTTTGTGACAATCACATTCTTATTCTTTGGTCTTGGAACCAATTCCCAAGTGTCATTCTTCTGTATTTGATCCAATTCCTCATCCATGGCCTTATTCCAGAATTCATCCTTGATGGCCTCTTCAAAACTGTTTGGTTCAATCGTAGATAAGAGTGCTAGGTGCATTGGTTCTGGTGAATGGATTCTTCTTCTAGTCTCAACACCTACATCCTTGTTTCCGATAATCTGATCTGAAGGATGATTCTTTTGTATTCGTTTGCTAGGTTTATTTGGAGGCACTTTTTGAAATTTCTCTTCTAATTTTGTCTGATCTTCTTCATCTTCCTCTTCTACTTCTTCTTCATCTTTTTCTCCTTCTTCATAAAGTTCTTCCAATGATTCATTTTTTTCTTCCTTTGATTCTCGTCCACCTATTTCATCAATTGCTACATTGATTCTTTCCACAACTTTGTTCAATCTCATATTGTAACACTTTTATGCTTTCCTTGTACTTGAGTAACCAACAAGTACTCCTTTGTCCACAAGAGAGTCAAACTTTCCCATTCTACCATATTCTCTTTTGATGTAGCATTTTCTTCCAAATACTCAGAAGTGCTTCAGATCTGCTAGTCTTCCTTTCTGATGCAGGAGCATCACCAACACATCAAGCGAGCCAGCGCGGAAGCGGAGGACAACTGAACAAGCCAGCACAAATTTTGAAAACACTTTGGAATTGCTGCGCAAATCTTAAATGAAACATTAAGATGAGGCGCACTTATGTATTGTAATGGACCTTGAGCGGATAGCTCTCGTCCTTTAGTGGATAGACAACATTTAAAATAGTTAATGTAAAGTAGATAGAATTTAATTCTAGACTAGACATTTGTAGAGCGTGAGAGGGAAACGGGATATAGACACCCTCATTGTGCATTGTAACATAATTCAGGAATTATGGAGCATTCAGGAAGAAGAGAAAGCAGAGAACTGTATAGAGAACACCCATGTACTGATATTTGAATTAATGGAAGAAGATTGGTTCAAATTCATGGTTTTGTGTTTGATTCTCTGTGTATTGATGTTGATATGCTCATGAATGTTTGTTTCTTGTTATACATTTGCTTTTATATGTTGTGTATATGATTTCATGGTTGAATTGAAGTCTGAAGGGAAGAAGGAATGAGTTTCAATTGTTTCTCTATTTGAGCCACAGAATTCCTGCAAGGAGTGCAGTTGAATTTTCCGCAAGGAGTGCGTTGACAGAGGGTTCAAATAGAGAAAAATTTGATTCTCGTTCACCCAGAAGTGAATTTGGGTTACGAAGCCATGAAAGGAGTGTGCAGGCTAGATAAAATTCTCAGGGTTGCGAACCTGAGTGAAATATTTAGAGACTGTTGTTGCAGGTGTGCGCAGAGTCGAGGAACTTCAACACTTAGATGAGGTTGAAGGTTTTCCGCAAGGAGTGTGTGCAAGGGTCCTTTATAAAAGCTCAGGAAGGATAGGCCTTTGAGTTTGTTGAAGGACAACATAGAGGAATCGTGCCTTGTAGGATGGAGAGAAGCGTCATAAGTTTGTGAAAAGGTGAACAGGTCTTTGTGGAGGAAGCACTTGGACCATTTCACAGATTTCATCAGGAAGGAACGAACGGTCGGAATCCTCTGAGGAGAATTTGCGACGCCGCATGAGTCGTTATATCTCACAAAGGTGTGAGGGAGATACAATGGTTTATACCCAAAGTTTTAAGCTCAGGACAGATATAGCATTGATCCAAGCCAGCTAGGGCCATTGAATTATTCGCGAAATCGCCTATCGAGATTTCGTGAGAGAAGAGTCGAAGATTTGGCAACGGGAATCGCAATATTGTGATACGTGATATCTCGACGGCTACGTAAATAGTGTGGGCCACAGAAGAGTCAGCGAGTGGAGGACAGGTGGCATGAGCTATCGGGGTTTCGTGGTGGGAAGTCTCGATACAATAGCATCAGGATTCGCGAAATGGCGAACCCCGAATTCCCGATTGAGGTGGCAGAGTGTTGAAAGGTCAACTCACACGCGTGTCGGATAATCGGCATATCAGAAGTCGGGAGTCGGTAAAATGAAGTGTTCAACATTGCGAGGGGATAAATCGCGATAGAACAAGTCCCGATAGGAGAAGAGAAGGTCATCATTGACTGGTCATCGGGTCTCGGGGATTCGAGAGCCCAGTGTTCGACTTTTGACATCGCAAAGTCGCGAGTTCCGATCCTCTGATTTGCAAAGAAGAGGGGATCGCATGAAGATTGTTGTGGGTGCATAATTCCCGATATGGAATTGGAAGAACCTTAGAGTTCTTCGGGCCAAGAAAGAGAGAAGATCCTGTGAAGCGGACGTGCCTGAGGGTGCGGCTGCGTCAGGTTTGGTATCAGAGCCTAGAAAGACTCTTTTCTTTTTGTAGCAGAGAAGAGAATTCACCATCCCGCCCAGGAGAAGGGATGCGCAGACACCCAATCCATAGGATAGGGAAATTCTGCGACGAAGAGGCAGGCAGATGGCAGATCCAACCATAGAGAGACAAATGTGTGATCTCTGAGCAAGACTTGAAGACATGGAGACAGCGTAAAGGAGAACAGCCAGTGGGGGGGATCTGAGCAATTCTGAAAGTGAGGTTGAGGCTGAACGAGAAGAGGAAGTTACAGTCGAAGATGCATCAAACGAGTGTTTGATCAGAGCTATTTCCAGGATGAGTGCAAAGGAAAAGATGGATATTCTAGTTTATGAGGGAAATCTGGATGCAGAAGAGCTACCAGATTGGATTAGAGCTCTTGACACATACTTTGATTATGAAGATATCAAAGAGGATAAGAAAGTCAGGCATGATGTCATGTGCTTGAAAGGACATGTATCATTATGGTGGGACGAGCTACAAGCAGATAGATGTTGCAAAGGCAAACAGAAAATCAAGAGTTGGGATCGAATGGTCGCAAAGATGAAGGAGAAATTCATCCCAAGGGATTATCAAATCACTATGTTCAAGAGGATGCAGAACCTGATACAGAAGCTGATGACAGTCAAGGAATACACGGAGGAATTCTATCGACTAAACATCAGAGCAGGTCATCGGGAAAGAGATGATGAGAAGGTTGCTAGATATCTGAATGGTCTGAGATATGACATTCAGGATGAATTGAGTATGGAAACCATCCGAATGGTGGAGGATGCCTATCAAATGGCTCTGAAAGCTGAGGAGAAGCTGACCCAAAAGAAAGGACAAAGGGGCCAAGGTAGGAGTCAGCCCATAGGCAAGTCAGTTGCCCGGGAAAGAACTTAGAAGCTCAAAGATGAATGGAAGAAACCTCAGGGTAAAATTGAGAGAGGTGGAACCTCACAGAGAGGGCCATATGTTGAGCAGAGAGGGCAGCATAATGAGCAGAGAGGAGATTATGCTGACAACAACACTTTTCCTTGTACCATAGGTAGGGGAAGAGGAAGAGGTGGAGTAATCACATGCTTCACATGTGGAAAGAATGGGCACAAGTCTTATGAGTGTCTAGAGAAAAAGAAGGACATTGGAGAAGATCACATCGCCAAAGCACATAGGCGGGATGTTGAGGCAGAAGATGCAGAAGGTGGAAGGTCATTGATGATGCGTAAAGTTCTTTTGACACCCGAGAAAGAGGTGGAGAGTTCAGCTCAAAGGACCAGAATTTTCAGGACTGCTTGCAAGACCAAGGACAGGATATTCAAGGTTATCGTGGACAGCGGTAGCACGGATAATCTTGCTTCAACCGAGATGGTAGAGAAGCTGGAGCTGGAGATGACTGATCACCCG
Organism: Picea engelmannii; assembly: GCA_009831015.1. Taxonomy (NCBI): domain Eukaryota; kingdom Viridiplantae; phylum Streptophyta; class Pinopsida; order Pinales; family Pinaceae; genus Picea; species Picea engelmannii. Next base: position 1,559,086 of record ML779550.1, read on the forward strand.
AGTCCATACAAAGTATCATGGCTACAGAAAGGACACTAGGTAACTGTTACAAAACAATGCTTGGTAGAATTTAAGATAGGAGGGTACAATGATAAGATTTTGTGTGATGTCATTCCTATGGATGTTTGTCATCTATTGTTGGGTAGACCATGGAAATATGACAGAAATGTGATTCATGATGGGAAAATGAACACTTAAACCCTGGAGAAGAATGGGAGGACACACATGTTGCTTCCAATAAAGGATAAGGAGGTGAAGTCGGAGGTAAGAAACACAGTACTTCTCATGAGTGGGAAGGAAATTCTCACAGAGGTGAAGAAGAAAGAAGATCCACAATTCTTTGTGGTCAGGAAACCAAGGGTTGTTCTGACTAGCACAAGAGTGGATGATCTACCAGAGGATATTCAAGAACTACGGGAAGAGTTCACTGATATTGTGGTGGACGAATTACCTCGTTCATTGCCACCGATGAGGAGTGTGAGTCATCATATAGACCTCATACCAAGAGCTAGTTTGCCAAATAAAGCCGCGTACAGGTTGATTCCGCAAGAAAATGAAGAGGTCAAGAAGCAGGTCCAGGAGCTGTTGGACAAAGGTTTGGTTAGGGAAAGCTTGAGTCCGTGTGTCGTTCCAATGGTACTCAGTCCGAAGAAAGATGGAGGTTGGAGAATGTGTACCGATTGAAGAGCCATCAACAAGATAACCATCAGGTATAGGTTTCCATTGCCGCGAATGGATGATTTAATGGATTGCTTGAGCGGAGCCAAGTTCTTTTCAAAGATTGATCTGAAAAGCAGATATCACCAGATTCGCATGAGGGAAGGCGATGAATGGAAGACAACATTCAAGACAACCAAGGGTTTGTATGAATGGCTTGTCATGCCGTTTGGCTTGACAAATGCACCAAGTACCTTTATGAGGTTAATGAATGAAGTCCTGAAGGAGTTCATCAGGAAATTTGTCATCGTGTATCTGGATGACATATTGGTTTTCAGCAAGACAAAGGTTGAGCATCTGAAGCATTTGGCTACAGTGATGAAGAAGCTACAACAGGAGAGGTTGTTGATAAACATGAAGAAATATTCATTTATGAAGACAGAGATCATTTATCTGGGTTTTGTTATTTCAACGAATGAGTTAAGGATGGATCCAGATAAGGTGGAGGTAATTAAAAATTGGCCATTGCCTAGAAATGTTTTTGAGGCGAGAAGTTTCCACGGATTGGCTAGTTTCTACTGAAAATTGATCAGAAATTTCAATGGAATTAGTGCAGCAATGATGGATATAGTGAAGAAACGACATAAGTCTTTTCACTGGACAACAGAGGTTGAGAAGAGCTTCAATCTGTTGAAGCGAAAGATCACGGAACAACCAGTTTTGGGGTTGCCGGATTTCCTGAAGACATTTAAGGTGAAATGTGATGCAAGTGGGTTTTCCATAGGAGCGGTCTTGAGTCAGGAGGATAGACCACTTTCATATTTCAGCGAGAAGCTGAATGAGGCGAAATTGAAGTACTCCACGTATGATAAGGAATTCTATGCTATCATAAAGGCATTGAAAAAATGGAGGCACTATTTGATTCCAAAGGAATTTTTTTTGTATAGTGATAACCATGCATTACAATTTGTGACTCGACAGGAGAAGTTGAATCAGAAACATGCTAAATGGGTTGAGTATATGCAGAATTTCACATTTGTGATTAAGCATATTTCGGGTACTGCTAACAAAGTGGCTGATGCTTTGAGCAGGAAATGTTTGATGATGCAGGAGTTCAAAGTCAGGACGTTAGGCTTTGATGATCTCGGGGACATGTACGCAGATGATCCAGATTTTAAGGAGGCGTATGAGGCAGCTGAGAATCCAGTTCTCAGAAACAGAATCCAGTGGATAGAGTACGTGATCCAGGAAGGATTTCTATTCAAAGGCAATCAATTGTGTATTCCGAATTGCTCCATGAGGGAGAACTTGTTGAAGGAGAAACACAACGGAGGATTGGCCAGACACTTCGGTCATGACAATACGTTCGCGAAGCTGAGCGAGTCATACTTTTGGCTAGGGATGCAATCAATGGTCAAGAGATTTGTATACAGGTGTAGAATTTTCCATCATTCGAAGGGGAGAAAGCAGAATGTAGGATTCTATTAACCATTACCCATACCCGAGAGGTCGTGGGATGAAATCAGCATGGATTTTGTATTGGGATTGCCAAGGATGAAAAGAGGATTTGATTCAATCTTTGTGGTAGTGGATAGGTTTTCCAAAATGGAACATTTTATCCCATGTCAGAAAACCAGTGATGCGACTCACATCGCAAATCTGTTTTTCAAAGAGGTCGTTCGACTTCATGGCCTACCGAAAAGCATAGTTTCAGACAGAGATACAAAGTTCATGGGACACTTTTGGAGGACATTATGGAAGAAGCTAGGAACTAATTTGATGTTTAGTTCTTCTTATCATCCTCATATGGATGGGCAAACAGAAGTGGTAAACAAAAGTCTGGGAGACTTGCTGAGAAGCTTGGTAACGGAGCACCATAGCAGTTGGGACCACATATTGCCACAGGCAGAGTTTGCTTATAATGACTCAGTGAACAGGAGCACAGGGAGAAGTCCATTCCAGATTGTGTATGGAACACAACCGAGAGGAGTTTCTGAATTGAGGGATTTGGAACAGACTGCTACTAGGAGCGCAAGTGATGAAGAGTTCGTAGAGGCGATGAAGGAACTTCACAGCTGGGTGAAGGAGTGACTGCAGAATTCAAGTCACGAATACAAGCGCAGAGCCGACCAGCAGAAGAGACAACTTCAATTCGAGGTTGGTGAATTAGTTTTGGCACATTTGAGAAAGGAAAGGTTCCCTAGGGGAACATATAATAAGTTGAAGATGAAGAAAATTGGGCCATGCAAGGTGTTGAGGAAATTGGGAGAAAATGCTTATGAGATCGAATTACCCGATGGGATTGGAATATCTCTGATATTCAATATCGTATATTTATACCCATACAGATCTGGAGAAGCAGAGACTGGAGATGAGCATCCATTGATCCAGTGGATGAAGCAAATGCCAGTTGCAGAGAAGCCACAGATGGAATACATACTGGACAAGAGAGTGAGTAAGAGGACCAGGCGAAAACAATATTTTGAGTATCTGGTCAAATGGAAGAACCATCCAGTGGAAGATGCCATCTGGGAGGACCAAGCAGAGATACAAAATCATGGACATACCGTGCAGGACCTCATGGAAAGGATCCCATGAAAGTTTTCAAGCAAGGGAGTATGATGCAGGAGCATTGCCAACACATCAAGCGAGCCAGCATGGAAGCGGAGGACAGTTGGACAAGCCAGCACAAATTTTGAAAACACTTTGGAATTGTTGCGCAAATATTAAATGAGAAATTAAGATGAGGCTCACTTATGTATTGTAATGGACCTTGAGTAGATATCTCTCGTCCTTTAGTGGGTAGATGGCATTTAAAATAGTTAATGTAAAGTAGATAGAATTTAATTCTAGACTAGATAGTTGTAGAGCATGAGAGGGAAACGAGATATAGACACTCTCATTGTGCATTGTAACATAATTCAGGAATTCTGGAGCATTCAGGAAGAAGAGAAAGCAGAGAACTGTATAGAGAACACCCATGTACTGATATTTGAATTAATAGAAGAAGATTGGTTCAAATTCATGGTTTTGTGTTTGATTCTCTGTGTATTGATGTTGATATGCTCATGAATGTTTGTTTCCTGTTATACATTTTCTTTTATATGATGTGTATATGATTTCATGGTTGAAATGAAGTCTGAAGGGAAGAAGGAATGAGTTTCAATTGTTTCTCTATTTGAGCCAGAGAATTCCTCCAAGGGGTGCAGTTGAATTATCCGCAAGGAGTGCATTGACAGAGGGTTCAAATAGAGACAAATTTGATTCGTGTTCACCCAGAAGTGAATTTGGGTTACGGAGATGTGCAAGGAGTGTGCTGGCTAGATAAAATTCTCAGGGTTTCGAACCTGAGTAAAATATTTAGAGATTGTTGTTGCAGGTGTGCGCAGAGTCGAGGAACTTCAACACTTAGATAAGGTTGAAGGTTTTCCGCAAGGAGTGTGTGCAAGGGTCCTTTATAAAAGCTCAGGAAGGATAGTCCTTTGAGTTTGTTGAAGGACAACATAGAGGAATCGTGCCTTGTAGGATGGAGAGAAGCGTCATAAGTTTGTGAAAAGGTGAACAGGTCTTTGTGGAGGAAGCACTTGGACCATTTCACAGATTTCATCAGGAAGGAACGGACGGTCAGAATCCTCTGAGGAGAATTTGCGATGCCGCATGAGTCGTTATATCTCACAAAGGTGTGAGGGAGATACAATGGTGTATACCCAAAGTTTTAAGCTCAGGACAGATAGAGCGTTGATCTATGCCAGCTAGGGCCATTGAATTATTCGTGAAATCGCCTATCGGGATTTCGTGAGAGAAGAGTCGAAGATTTGGCAACGAGAATCACGATATTGCGATACGCGATATCCCGACGGCTGCATAAATAGTGTGGGCCACAATGGAGTCGACGAGTGGAGGACAGGTGGCATGAGCTATCGAGGTTTCATGGTGGGAAGTCTCGATACAATAGCATCAGGATTCGTGAAATCGTGAACCCCGAATTCCTGATTGAGGTGGTAGACCGTTGAAAGGTCAACTCGCACGTGTGTCGGATAATCGGCATATAAAAAGTCGGGAGTCAGTAAAACAAAGTGTTCAACATTGCGAGGGGCAAAATTGCGATAGAAAAAGTCTTGATAGGAGAAGAGAAGGTTAGCGTTGACTGGTCATTGGGTCTCGGGGATTCGAGAGCCCAGTGTTGGACCTTTGACATCGCGAAGTCGTGAGTTCCGATCCTCCAATTTTCAAAGAAGATTGGATCACATGAAGATTGTTGTGGGTGCAGAATTCCCGATAGGGAATTGGAAGAACCTTAGAGTTCTTCGGGTCGAGAAAGAGAGAAGATCCTGCGATGTGGATGTGCCTAAGGGTGCGGCTGCGTCACTTTCCATAGCACGCAGGGAGTTTTGTCATTTTTGTTTTTGAGCATTACTATGTTTTGAATGTGAATTTTTCTATTCACTACATGTGTCCAAAAAATATATGTCAATTTGTAATCCATTAGCATTGTTCGATCCATTTCCTGTGTAATTAACATCCATAATGTTCCATTGTATATGAACCACTCTCTGAACCAAACTATGAATCCATGCTCTCGTCCAATGTCATATATCTGTCCAAACCTTCTAAGTGTTCTTACAAATCCATCTCTGTCCATACTGTCCAAGAATCTACTGCACAACTGTCCATAATAGTGACCCATTTATTACTATATTATCATGATGTCTTCACTACTACAACTATCAAATTGTACTTCTGCTAAATGACTGCTCTGGATCTTTCTACTCAAACTCGACAAGCATCTCGAAGGATGGTTCTTTGGTCTGTCGCAACTATCACATAGACTCCCCATGTCTAATATTCATGTTACCTGGGAGTCTCTAAGATGGATGGCTCATAACAATTCATGCTCTCATGTGTATTCATCATCATCTTCATTGGTATATTCATCATCTCTCTGAGCTCTAACTTCTTTCTTTCTGTATGTGGATTCATCTTTCACTACAATGCCTGAAAGTAGAATCTATTGAACCTGTTCCTTATTTACCTGTCCTTATTTTGTTTCAATTATTTTCCAAACGTTTATGTATCTGACATCTTTCTTTTTCTAGGTAGATTTTTCTTCATCTCGTTTTATTCCAATCTTTCAATCTCTGGGATTTGGTATTTGTTCACTTGTTCTTCGTGTTTTCTTATCCATAATTTCTTATATCTTATATCAGTGTTCTCTTTCATGGAAGTATCGATCATGCTTCGATAATCACTAGCTATGTGTGCATAGTTATGACATTTGTAATATTCAATGTTGTGTGGGGCCACATAGGCATTTCTTGCTTGAACATTTCTTTTATAATCCCTACAATATGCAACCTTATGTCCAAAATTAGTACAATAAAAACAATTACCATAAAATAAATTTCCATACCTGGGAGTGAATGATATTCTTTGTGGTGTAATCCTTCTAAATGTGTTCCTTGACTGATCATGATCATGATTGAACCTTTTTTCTGTCTTGAACATAGATGGTCTTCTTGAAGATGTATCTTCAATAGTTTTCTTAGATTCTGGTTGACCATGATTCTTTCCTTTGAGTACTTCTGCATAACTCTTTCTATTTTCTCCATTCTTCTTTTATAGCAACCTAGAGTGCTTATCTTCATTCTCTATGAATGATGTGGATGTTTCTATATCTTCAACGTTCTTGTTGGGCTTGACGATTTTACTTCTCAATGTGACAACTTCTTCTTCAAGCTTCTCAACCTCTTCTTCTCTCTTCATTATCTGAGACTTCATGACTTCTTCTGTTCTTTTAACTTCTTCAAGATGGATTTTTAATGTGATTATTTCTTCTTCAAGTCCTTTCTCTTCTTGAACAAACTCTACCTCAAGCTACTTTAGATCATTAGTCATTTCCTTAATATGACCTGTCAATATCTTCTCTCTGGTTTCTACTTCTTCCGTATGTGCTGCTATGTTGGCTTCCAAATACTGCTTTTGATATTCAATACTTTTTTTTATCTTTCTAGCTTCTTCTAGCTGATTTCTTAAGTTCTTGATGACCTGTTGGGCTTCTTAAAAAATGTGAACACTTTCATTTTGTTTCATAAATTTTTTCTTGAGTGGCTTATTTTCTTCTCTTTCTTTTCTTAGTTCATCTAAAAAACTAATCAATTATGCTTCATAATTGTCTTCTTTTTCAATTAGTTTTTCTTTCTAACTTCCTTCATGTCATTCTATTTCAAGATGTCCGTATTTTTCACAATTAAAGAAAAACAACATACCTATGTTGATTATGTACTCTTCATCTTCTGAATCTGTTTGACATGGTGAACATATTTCTTCTTTATCCGTACTTGCATATTCTTTGGCATTTTATGAATCTATGATGGGTGAAGAATATATGTCATGTAACTTATCCCAAAGTTATTTGGCTGATGAACATTTACCAACCTTTTCTCTTACCAGATAAGGTAATCCTTCCCAGATAAAATCCATTGCTATTTTGTTATTCTTCTTCAATTCCTTATTGGTTGTAGTCTTTTCCCTTTTTGAAATATCCTATCCTGTAACAACTGATAGCCAAATATAATGCCCATGTACCTGTAAAATACTTTCATTCTTCTGCTCCATATCTCATGCTTTAACCCATTCTGACCATTAAAAAATGGTATTCCATTCTCAAAATAATCCATGATCTCCTTCCAGTGGTTAAACTGATTTATGAAGGAACCCACTCTGATACCAATTGTTATATTACTGAGAGGGGGGATAAATAATTAATAGAGAAATTTAATCATTTTTAACCATAAAATGCAAGTGTTATATCAATGTAGCATTATCATCCAATATTTCCAGAGTAAATAAAAAATGAACAAATGAGCAATCATACACATACATAGTACACCAGCATTTTTACGTGGAAACTGAAAGTGAGAGAAAACGCTAGAATGATTTTTCTTACCTGTCTTTAAGAATTAGATTCATTGGAAGCACCAAATTCCTTTGTTTTCTAGTTGCAACTTGAAGGAGGCTCCAACCCCCTAATTTCTCAAGCTACAACTTGAGGGAAGCTCCAACTCGCAAATTGTATGGCTACAACCAGAAGGAGGATACAACCCCCTATGTTATTTGGCTACAACTGGAAGGTGGCTACAACCACCTTCCCTTGCCCCATCCAACTTCCCTATTGTAGAAGTATAATGATGGAACCACTGTCACACTATCACTATGGGATATATTGATGTAATCATGTACAAATCAACCTACACCAAACAACATGAAAAATCATGTACCAAACAACATGTAATAAACTTGTACCATAAAAAAGTGCATCAACCATGCACCAAACTGTACCTAAACCTATACCATAAACAAGTGCATAAACCATGCACCAAATATGTACCAATCATGCATCAAATAAACATAAAATATGACTCATCAAGATGTACCAACATCATCAACTATACACCTCATGTATGTGCCAACTCATCAACTACTTGTCTCAACCATGTACCCAACATGTACCTCAATTGAAATCCTTCATCAATTTCATCATCCAAATTTGATTTGTAACTTTGTAATAGACCTGGTGTATATGATCACATACTTGTAACTCTGTAATAGACCTGGATGTATTGTTGGAATCGCCTCTAGATGATGAATTCCTTTAGTTGGGTTTGACCATACTAGAACTAGCGTTGGAGAAGGAGGAGTCAAGGGGTGTTCATTGCTAGAATTTGAATGAAAGGTTGAAGGGAGCCTTGACCCAACTAAGTCATTAGAGTTCACTAGTTTCTAAGGATGATTTAAAGGATTTTATAATTGCTGAGAAGCTACTCCAATTTGCCTTGTATTCATGTCAATGCCTCAAAGTGCAATTTCAAGTTCCTGATTGTGTCGTAGTTCTTGATGATGAAGTTGAGCCTACAGATTCACCAATTCCTCTCACAACCCCTGGTTTTCTCGTTTAAATTCTAGGTGTATAGATTCCGTGTGTTCCTCCACTCGTTTGACATCCACACACAGTGAGCGGAACTGCTCCTAAAGTTCCTCCGAGACATGTGTCAGGAAAGATCAAGGAGATTTGGATCTTCTCCACATGTTGGCAGAGAGGCAAATGATCGGATTGGTCTGAAAAACAATGTTGAATTGAAGAAAGAAGATGAGATAAGAAGGATAAGAAATTAGGTCGAGTTGCAAGCGGAGCACCCTGTGTTTCAATGTATTGGCATTGAAAGTAAGTAGGAAGAGACATAATTGCAAGGGAGGCAGAAACAATGTACACTTGATGGAACAAGGTACCAAAACCACCCATGAGCTGACTGGAGTTTCCACAGTGATGAGCAAGGGAGGTGACGCCATGGAAATAAGGTAGGTTGTCATAGGTTACGAATGAAGCGTCGTGATATTAATAGGAAGGACAATAGGCTGAGGGGGTGGCATGGGGGGAAGGGAGGGGGACACGTGGTCTAGAGGAGGGATATGCATGGAAAGAGGTGGGGCCCAGATGAGTAAGGGGGGGAGGAGGGGTCCCGCCAGGGAGGGGGAAGGGTGGTGGAGAGTAGTGGAAGGGATATGGGGGGAAGGGGGGGAGGGGGGCGGGGGTAGGAATGTGTCAAAGTTCGAAAGGAATAGTTCCAATTTTGGAGGGGAGACAACTATATTGATGGTTTTTAAAGGCTCCAATAATGTGCAGAGATTTTATTAATAATGAGTTCTCCTTGTTCTAAATATTTTTCTGATTTAGCTAAGCGGTTGGCTTCTGTATTTTGAGAATGGAGGATGTGGAAGTAGTGGATTCTGGGGAAGAGTTGTTTCAAATAATTAATTCATGTGTGAGTACCATTGGAGTGATGAGTGGTAGTGGTTGAAATTCCAATGATATCCCTTATAACTATCTCAGAGTCCCCTATCACCATGAGGGCTTGGATGCTTCTTGAATGTGCAATTTTGAGACCCATGAACACTGCTAGAGTTTATTCTCTATTATTGGTGTTTTTTTCCCAAAACCCAAGAAAAATATGCTACCTTTTGTCCATTAGAGTCATATATGACCCCCCCCACACTTTCTTCCCCTCAAACCTTCCTTAACTTTAACAACAAGAGACTAGCATTTTCATCAAACTTTACTTTAGTCTCACATGACTAATTTTGGATTAGTCAACAACCCTAAATTGAAATAATCATAACTATGTACCTGTAATGAATAAAGATATGAAATTTTACACAATGTTCTTCAACGTCTTTTCTGAAATTACTCTAGGTTTCACTACTTGGAACCTCTTAGAAAAAGAGTTATAGAAAAAATGACATACCTTGTTGAATTTTGGATTATTCTAGAGAGTGAACTTTTAGAGCATGCCCTCCATAGAATATTTGTTGTATGAATCTGAAAATAGTACAACAAATACTACATAATTTACTATAACCAATACATTTGGTCTTACTAAATTTGTATCTGTTATGAAGAAGTTATGATGTTTTTACCCGAAACACCTGTTTTAGACTAGTTACAGGACTAACCATAAACCCTATTTACCACAAGTGTAACTCTAAAAGTACAACGACCCACAAGCTAAAATATTTATCACAACTACTTGGATATGTTTCCTCAACGCCCTCCAGATTTCACGGTCTGAATCATTTTAGAAAAAACTGTATTGCGAAAATGGTGAGATGACCTGTAAATAACATACCTTACAAAACATCATCAAAATATTTTATTCTCCCTTCAATTTCAGCCTTCTTTACTTCACCTTCCATCTGAAATTCGCCTTAGATATCCTTTGGTTGCCTCAATCACTTTTAGATATTCAATATTCTCAAGTTTTATTAAAATTCGAGACGCTTGCCTCTTATATATATGTTTATGTAGCTTCCTAAAGGGGTTACCTCTAACCATCTTAAACCACTTTCCTTATTTTAGGGTTAACCCACTTCTAACCAATTGTCCACTTAGTAATTTCTCCATTAACTTTATTATTTAAATAATTTATTTTGTATACACTTTGTCTTATAGTAAACTCATCACTTCACTTTGTTATTTAAATAATTTCTTCTTTGCAACCACTTTGACTACTTTTACCTTTTGGGGCTTCTAGATGACTCATGAGCGTTCTCCAACTTCACATGGCCATAACTCTCTAACTGTGAGAAGTTATGTGACATTCCACATACCATCGGAAATGGCATGACATGTACTATCCATCTAGAATAGTCTTACCTTCCAATATATTAAAACTCATACCATTATACATCAAACAAACTTGGGTACATTACCCAAACCTTTGTGCTACCAGACTTTTATTCAAGGGTTGACATAAATGACAACCAACCCAAATAATCCACGGTTTCATAATTCATGGAAATAGTTCAAAAGATACATGGAGTCCCCAATATTATTGTAAGTGACAGAGATACAATTTTCACTAGAAATTTTTGGACTCAATTATTTTCTTATTTGGGTACTCAATTGGCTCACAATTCATCTTACCATCCTCAATTCAATGGGAAAACTGAGATTGTGAATACATTTCTAGAAGGATACATTTGTTTCTTTGAATATGATAAAAAAACACAATGGGTCAAGTGGTTTTCCTTGGCAGAATGGTGGTACAACAAATCCTTCCTATTGCAGATTGGGTGTAACCCTATGAGAAACAAATAATGGAACTTGTATATTAGTTGAAGAGGAAGAACTCTAGAGAAGATTGGTGGTGTATACAGACATCATTACATCACTTGATCACAATGTATTGTGATCAAAACATCATAATGCATATTGAACATCCTAAATTGCATTACATCAAATTACATTATGACCCATTGGCTCCTTTATTTATAGTATCAATATCTAGCCCACTTCCTTGAAAGATGGAAGATCTTGTCCATTGGGGTAGATCCCTAGAAATATATGATGACTCTTCCTCTAGTTAAATTATCTTGATCCAACCATCCATGCATCCAACTCATAGTCAATTGCTTGGTTTTCCTATCCATCGATTTGTCCTCAATTGCTAGTCGACTATCCAAATGATATTTTAGTTGACTACACAACTGACTGATGTAAAATTCCGATTGATCGGAACCCAACTGATTGTTTCTACTTTTTGTTCGATCATTTGACTGAATAGACCCAGGAGAAGTGTGTTGAACAATTAGAACCCGAACTTCCNTCAACACACAACTTCATAGATTCAAGAGGTGAAATTAAGTTAGCAGGACACCCTCCCATAATTTCAACTTCTTGAATCCCAAGTATTGTACGAATCTTGACGAAATTAGCTTCGGATGATGTTTTGGAAAATATATCAACAATCTAATCATCTATTGTATAATAGGAAAGAGTGACAAACTTTTGTTTAATTAATTGTCTCAAATATTGAGCATGAAGCTCAACATGCTTCATTTTTGTATGTGCAACAAGTTTGTTAGCAACTTAAATTACACTTTGGTTATCAGAGTATAGTGTAGTCTAGGTGTATGTAGGAAACCCAATTTCACCCAAGAGCTTGATAAAATTGAACACACAAGATCAAGACAAGAACTTTGGCAGAAAAGGACTCAAGCCATATTCTCGACTATTGTATTAATTTTAATGATACAAATATATAATACAATAATGTAACCACCTCAATTTCTCTCACATCAACACCTCATTGGTAAATAAGCTAGAAGGAGGAAAAATAGGAATATAGAAACAGACTTAGAATAAAAATTATATCCTAGAATGTGAAATACAAAGGTGGTATACTAGGAATTCATGATTGTATAAGAGTAAGAGGCTAAAATTACCCCCCTAAATCATAAGTCCAAACAATAATACCAAAAAAGTAGGTGCATAAACTAATATCATATCCATTTATTCATACTAGAACTCTTGAGCTGAGACTCAATGAAAAATTTCTTGAAAACCACTAAATATGGATGTTGAAAACTCTGAAAAATATCATTATGTAATCATGTGAGCCATAATTCCTATAATGTTTTCATTTATGTGAACTTCAATATTATTATAGATAATCAAGAGAAGTTAAACAACTGCAAGTATAACACATTCCTAAAAATTTTTGACAACTCAACAAAATTCCAAGCTATATGTAGAAGGATCCAACTATCCTCTGCTAGGTCAAATCACCATCCAGGTGAACAAAATCTTCACATCATTACTCTCAAAATCAACATCCCTAATATTGTATCCTTTGTATGATTTAATTGCAAGCCATTGTACCATAATTGTACCAAATTATACCATCTATAGATTGCAACTACCCATTTGGAAAACTTGATGCCCATTTGGCATATTTGTTTTTGTTTTGTCTACTTTCTACAAACTATGGTTTCCCATCTGGAAAATTTGATTTTCATATGGAATATTTGTTGCTCAAAATTTTAGTTTGACAAACATATTCAACACCATCATCAATTTCACCCTTTGTTAGCTGAAATGATAGACTACAAATGGTTTTATGAACCATCTTCACTTGATTTTCGAACCCCCCCTTTAGGTGTAGGAGAGTTAATACCTTCTACTGCAAGATGTGTCTTTAATCGAGATTAAATTATTCAATACGACATAAAAATATCTTGACAATTGATGACCATTGGCAAGGATCGATCCACTCATAGTGAATCTTTAATCTTCAGGTTTATTTCTCTTGGAACATTTTTCCGATGGATGATCCTTCTTGCCACAATGTTGACAAGGATGGAGATCATAACAATGATCTTCCATGTGGCTAGTGTGATTACAGTGTTGGCACTTTGGTTTTTATTCATTGATTTTTTATGTCGCTTTATCCAAAAATCCTCCACTCACAAACTTAAGTGGTTTTGAGTAATATGGGATATGAATTTTTTTTTCATCGTCATATCCTAGACCATGTCGATTTTTGTTGACTTCGATTTATTCCCAAGGACTTACAATACTACTGGAAATATTATGATGAACTTGATTATGCTAAACTTGAACAACTTAATCCACATATTCATTTGGAGTTATTTTGTTGAGTTGTTGTTGAGTGGATTATTTATTTGAATAACCATGATCTTCATAGAGAGGATTGTTCTGAATGAGGACTACTTTAGAACACTCCACTGGATGTGGATTTTTGAGATCTATCAACTTATCACTTAAGGGTTGGGATTGAAAATGTAGAAGTCTAACTTTATCTTGTGTCACTTGCAAGCAAGTTAGCATTGATTTCAGAGTATCTTTGTGAAGTATGATGGTATTTTCTTCAATGGTGTTTATTAGAGTGTTCATAAAATCTAATAATTTAAGACTTTACTCCATTTCAAGAACTAAAAGATACGTCTTTGTACAAATAGGTCCAAATTAGAATTATTTGACAATGAATAACATGTTCTTCATACTCCCTTACTTGACTCACTCGCTTGAACTTATTTACTTGAACTCACTTGGGTGTACTTCATGCTCACTTGAACTCTTGAATTCGCTCGCTTGAACTCCACACTCGCATGAACTTGTTCACTTGAAATCACTCACATGATTTTTTCTTAGAGTGAGTCGAGGATGTTGTGTACCAATGAAAATGCACCTCAAAGTATTATAATGGTTTGAGTTTTAACCACCAAACCTTGTCAAAATTTGACTTAGAATTTCAATGACTCAACCAAGTCTTGGGTGTCGGGATCAATGGAGAATGCACCCAAAAACTAAATGCAATTCAACTTGACTTTGATTTTGAGACTTACAAAAAAGGAACTATTGCAAGTAGCAAAAGATCTTCAATTCTTCATTAGCTTGATTTGTCCAATGATTTCGATGATTTATGTAGAATTGTTGTTGAATTTTGATGCAATTTCCAAATCTGTTATGCTTGAATATGCATGGTAGCTTCATAATTACATGTGTTGGATTGCATTAACTTATAGTTTAATCCATGTGTGTTGGATTAAATGTTTAATTAATTATGTCAAAACTAGACATAAAATAAAGTAGCATCAAGAACCATTACACAAAAGTACTCATGGTGTACCTAAGATCCCCTTATTCAATTTTGGGTGGATCTAGGACACAATCACCACACAAAAAATATTTCATTATTATATTGAAATATATATTACAGCCATATTTAAACTAAGCTTCTTTTGAAGGGTACATGATTATTATAAACCCTATTTTATGAAGAAAAAACTTTAGCTCTCAATAATAAACCTTTTTATAATATCCTTATTCAAAATTTCAATCAAAATCCACTTCATGCTTACAACCCAACTATAAAAAACATTTTATGTGTGAGAGACAAAACCATCCCAAATATAAGCCTTAGGTCCATGTTTCTTTGTTCCAAAAATGACGCTTTGAAACGCTTCACAAGCGAACAAATCTCAACTTAGAAACATACACCGGTATGATAAATTGTGAAGCAAAGAGAAATGAAGAGAGAAAGAATAGAACAGTATATTGAAATGTATGAAGAAGTACAGAACCTGAAGAAGTTGAAGTACAATGCAATGGGAGATGGTTGAGGTAAATAGGCTCAAGCAAGACACAAATAGAAAGTACAATGGTCCAGTACAACTGGCAGTGTACAGTCAGACTATTGAGGGTACAATATATTTAACACTCCCTTTTAAACTCAACAGTTACAATCATCATCACTGACTATGCCTATGTGTTGTCTCTAAAAATCAAAAACTGACTTTCCTAGTGGCTTTGTGAAGATATCGGCAAGCTGATCTCTAGAACCACAAAATTGTAGTGCAATGTCACCATTATTGACTAGCTCGCGTATGAAATGAAACCGAGTGTCAATGTGTTTACTTTTCTTGTGAAACACATGGTTCTTGGATAATGCAATTGCTGATGTATTGTCACATAAAATAGGAGTTGGATCCTTTTTTGTTTGTGACATGTCTTTCAATAATCTTCTCAGCCATACAGCTTGACAAGAAGCCGAGGTAGCTGCAACATACTCTGCCTCTGCAGAAGATATTGATACAATTGGTTGCTTCTTCGATGCCCATGAAATCAGGTTCTTGCCCAATTGAAAAACATATCCTGATGTGATTTTCCTATCATCTAGGCTGCCTACAAAGTCACTATCTGTGTAACCAGAAAGTTGATTACTATCAGATTTAGTGTACCATAAACCAAAATTTAGTGTTCCTGCTACATATCTCAAAATTCGTTTTGCCATTTTCCAATGCGAATCTTTTGGTGATTCCATGAATCTGGAAACAAGGCTGGCTGCATACATAATGTCAGGCCTAGTTGTTGTAAGATACAACAAACTGCCTACTAAACTTTTGTATAAAGTAGAGTCCACTATAGGACCTTCATCATTCTTGCTCAACTTTGTGCCTAGTGGTATAGGGGTTTTTGCTGGATTTCATCCTTCCATGTGAAATCGTTTGATGATGTCTACTGCATACTTTTGTGGACAGACAAAAATGCCTTTGGCTGATTGATGAACCTCAATGCCTAAAAAATATTTCATTATGCCAAGATCTGTCATCTCAAACTCAGATTGCATGGCATGTTTGAAATCTGTTAGCTCTAGATTTCCTGTGTAAATCATGTCATCAACATATAAACATACAATTAGTATTTTACCGTGCTAATCTGTTTTGGTATAAAGTGTTGGTTCATTTTGACTTCTGTTGAAGCCACTTTTGATCAGGTAAGTGTCAATTCTGTTGTACCAAGCTCTTGGAGATTTCTTTAAGCCATACAAGGATTTCTTCAACCGATACACTTTGGCTGGGTGCTCTTGGACTTCAAATCCAGGTGGTTGATCGACATAAACTTCTTCTTCTAAAAAACCATTCAAGAATGCTGACTTGACATCCATCTGGTATACTTTCCATTTTTGTTGTGCTGCTATGGCCAATAGAGTTCTGACAGTGTCTAACCTTTCTACTGGAGAAAAAGTTTCACCATAATCAGTACCTGGTTGTTGTGAGAATCCTTTGGCAACAAGTCTTGCCTTGTGCTTTTCAACCTGTCCTATTTCATTGAGTTTAGTTTTGTAAACCCACTTGACACCAATACTCTTTTTGTGAGTTGGCATATCAACAAGATCCCATGTCTTGTTCTTCTCAATGGAGTCAATTTCTTGGTTCATGGATTGAACCCAATGTGGCTCCTTAGCTACTTCTTTAAAGGATGTAGGTTGACATGACATTAAAGCAAAAAGATTATGTTGCTCAAAGTCATCCAACTGTTGATGGATTTCTCTCAAACTTCAAGTTCTCTGATTCTGTGGTTCAGAGAATGATTCTCTGCTGGAAGTTGAGTTATCCTGTGAGTTATCTGGTTGTCCTTGTACCTATAGTCTGGGAAGAGAAGTTTGAGGTACTTGATGTTCTAAATTTTCTGTGTTTTCAGAACTTGGCAGCAATGGATTTTGACTGTCCACTTGTTGATTTTCTGAATCATTCCAGAATTGGTTTTCCAAAAATTGTACATCTCTGCTGAGAATTAATTTCTTGGTGATTGAATTGTAAAGCCTGTAAGCTTTAGATTTTTCACTGTATCCAGTGAAAATACATTTTTCGCTTCTGTCATCAAGCTTCTTCCTTAATTCGGAAGGGATGTGTCCATATGCTATGCATCCAAATGTCCTTAGATGAGCTACATTGAGCTTTGTCCCACTCCATGCTTCTTGGGGAAATTTCATATGTAGACTAGTGGTTGGTGATCTGTTCAAAAGATAGACTGAGCATGCTACTGCTTCAGCCCAAAAAGTATTTGACAGACATTTCTCTTTGAGAAGTGTTCTTGCAATATTCATGATGGTCTGATTTTTTCTTTCAGCCACTCCATTCTACTGTGGAGTATACCTTGTTGTTGCTTGCATGATCATGCCTTGAGATTTGCAGAAATTTGCAAATTCTCTGGAGTTGTATTCTCCTCCTCCATCTGACCAGAGTACTTTGAGAAATTTACCACTCTGTTTTTCATCTTCTGCTTTGAATTCTTTGAATTTTGTAAATGTTTCAGACTTGTGTCTGAGAAAATAGATCCATATTTTCCTACTGAAATCATCAATAAACGTTAGAAATTAAAAACTACCACCTATTGACTCTGTTTGCATTGGTCCACATAGGTCAGTGTGAACTAGTTCAAGATGTTGTTTGGCTTGATTGGAAGACTGTGGAAAACTAGTTCTCTTATGTTTTCCAAGTATGCAAGACTCACATGGGGGAATTTGCTCTTTAAAAATAGGTAGACCTTTGACCATGGAGTTTTTCTGAATAAGACTTAGACTCTGAAATGGTAGATGTCCAAATCTGGTATGCCAAACCATTGTTTCATTCAGGGTTGATGCACTCTGTGCATAAGTTTGACTCGGATTTGCAGTTCGGAGGGTAAGGGGAAACATCCTATTTGGAGCCATATAGATTTCAGAAATCAATTTTCTGTTGGGTTTTCTATCATAGATTTTGCAAGATGCTCCCTCAAAAAGTACCTTATATCCTTTTTCAATGAGTTATCCTACACTTAACAAGTTATGTTTCAAGTCTGGAACATGATAGACATTACATATGTCTTTCTTTACATTTTGTTTGGTAAGAATATGAACAGTTCCTTTTCCTTGAACTTTGACTAAATGATCATTTCCAAGTGAAATATTAGATGATATTGATGAATCAATGCATGAAAGTAATTCTTTGTTACATGTCATGTGATTGCTACATCCACTGTCCAACAACCAGAGATCTTTAGGTTGTTGTTCAGTTTTGTGGCATGAGAGAAACATACCTCTTGAGGTGTCTCCCATATGATTTGACACATGTGCTCTGCCTGAGAGCTGATCTGCCTGCTTCTTCCTGCATTCAGATTCATAGTGCCCATACTTTTTGCAGTAATAGCATTGAATGCTAGTTTTGTCATTTAATCTTCTCCCTCTGCCTCTTTGAGGCTGGAAATTCTGATGTTGATTTTGTTGTTGATTTTTTTGACCTTGGAAATTCTGATTTGGATATTGTTGTATGTTCCCTCCACTGGTATGAGGGTTACCTTGATTGTTCCCTCTTCCTTGGTGACCTCTTCTTCTTCCTCTGCCTCTCCCTCTACTGAAGGAGAATTGAGTTTTGAAGGCATTTGAGATTGAATCATCTGCGAGATGCAGTCTTGTCTCATGTGTCACCAGAGAACCAATTAACTCATCTGTTGAAAAGCTTGACAGATCCTTGGATTCAAGGATGGATGTTACAACCATTTCAAATTTCTTGGGTAGACTTCTGAGGATTTTCTCAACAATTCATTGATCAGTGATGGTTTCACCAATCAGTCTGATCTGGTTCACGATTCTCATGACTCTGGTCATGAACTGATCCACTGTTTCGGACTCTGTCATCCTGAGAGTCTCGAATTGTGTCCACAAGGTCTGCAGTTTAACTGTTTTCACTCTGTCATTTCCTTGATAGGAAGATTTGAGGATGTACCAGGCCTGTTTGGAAGTAACAGCGCCTGTGATTTTCGAGAAAACCGAGTCATCTACAGAATTCTGTATCTAGAATTTCGCTTTGTTTTCTTTGGTCCTCAGAGTTGCCTGAGCAATTCTCTGCGCATTTGTCATGGCAGTGAGGGCGGATGGATCTGGTTCCACATACCCGAGATCCATTGGTTCCCATCACTCTTGTGCTTGCAAGAACGACCTCATTCGAAGAGACCAAAATTCGTAATTCTTACCAAGAAGAATCAGACCCTGAGTTGGGCCTAGATTACTAGACGATGACATGATTTTTGAATTAATTTTTTTTTTTGCAGAAGTACATAGGAAAATTTTGATATTTACCTCCGATTGGTGAAACGTCGATTTGTTGATGGCCGATGGGAGCTTATCGGTCTTGAATTGGCCCTTGGTCTCCTTGTAATGTGACCACACACCTTGTGATAAAGCACTACGAGATTTTTCCCATTTTTACCTTTCAAAATTCCAAAACGCGAAAATTCGCCTTTGGACTTTTCAACGGTCCAGATCTTATCGGGATATCGTGAATCGAGATTTCACAAGTTCTGATGTCGAGTGTTTCTGACTCCTCGAATCCTCGATCTCCGATTTTTCGATGGCGCGTTCCTTTCGGGACTTTCCCGATTCCTCTGATCTCTGCCACGCGTCCCAACAAATGGACGGTCGTGAGCTCTCTTCGCGATTTCGCGAATGGATATGACCTGGACGTCTCGTCTCCAGGATCCGTGAAATGTCGATGTGCCGATTGACTTGTTTGACTAGATGACGTCAGCTGGGCCCCACGATGGAGTTTACCTCCTGTCGGGATTTCAGAATTTGGAGTTTTGAAGTGCTCGTGATCCTTGTCCTTAGGATTCGCGATTTGTCGAATCTCGATATGCCGATGAACTCTCTTATCGGGCTTTTTCCAAGCCTTCGGATTTACGCCACGCGTCGGGGAGAGATGGACGGTCCTGATTCCTCCTCAGGATATCGCGACTTGCGATGCTTCAAATTTCTGTCAATGTGAAATCCTTAATGCTGAAATGCCGACGGGCACTACGATGTTTGCCACGTGTCCAGACTAACGGACGACTGAGATCTTATCGCTATATCGCGTATCGCGATTTCGCAAGTTGCGATGACAATTTTCTTTGACAACTTGAAACCCCGAATGCCGAAATGGCGATGGAGTGTTGGCTTGGATCTGCCGCCACCTGTCCTCTGAGATGGATGACTCACAAGTCTTCTCGGGATTTTGTGTATCGGAGTTTTGGAGTGCAAATAACCTTTGCTCGTCCAACTCCCGATTCCCGATTTTGCGATGGAATAGGATCTCGCCACGTGTCTCTTGATGGACGGTCAAGATGACGTCAGGACTTCACAAGTCAAAAATTCTCCGGTGCGCTCCAGACGACTAACCGTCGTGCACCTTCTTGCTGATCTAACGACTGTCGGGCCTTTGCGCAAGATCTGACGGCTGAAATGATTTTTCCTTTTTCGCGCTCTCTGCGTCCCTTCTGAACTGGTTTCTTGCCTTGGATCTGTTCGTAGGATGAATCTTATGGCCGTAATGGCCGTTCCTTTCGTGTTTGACATGATCTTTGCCGAATTTGACGAAATCTCTCCTGTGGAAGAAAATATTCGTGAATCTTTCAAAGATTTGAAAGAATTTCACGACTTCTTCGTTATCTGCTACAATCTTTGACAGATTTGAGCGATTTCCAAGAATCTTTAAATGATTCTTCCTTTTGCATGAATCTTTAACGAATTTAAGCGATATATTCAAGTTCTTTAAAAATTCTTTTGTTCTGCAGCTCTTCTACGTCAATCTTTGACGATTCTCGAAAAATTACAAGAATCTTTACTGTTTCTTCTTCTACGTTCTCTTCGTCCAGGATCTTTCGAGCGTTGTACGCTTTGCTTCCTCCGCAAGCTTCTTATGGTGATATTTTGAGAGTATTGCAGACAACTCTCCAAGCCTTGTGAAAAGTCTGTGTCACGTGCTCTCAAGATCCGTGAAGCTTTGTACTGTGAGGATCGTGTTGCTCTCCCGACTGTGTGAAGAGGCTTACTGTTGAAGCTCTGATACCATGATAAATTGTGAAGCAAAGAGAAATGCAGAGAGAAAGAATAGAACAATATATTGAAATGTATGAAGAAGTACAGAACCTGAAGAAGTTGAAGTACAATGCAATGGGAGATGGTTGAGCTAAATAGGCTCAAGCAAGACACAAATAGAAAGTACAACTGTCCAATACAACTGGCAGTGTACAGTGAGACTGTTGAGGGTACAATATATTTAACACAGTAGACACAATTATCATCAACAACCTTCAACAACTAATGATTATATGGATTTTGTGTTTCCTCGAATGTAGACATGGAGATATTTTTTCTAAAGACACTGGTTGTTTCTCTATCTCATGTATCATTTACACGCATACAAACATCAAACAATTTCCATTACCAATTCTAATAAGTGTTCTGGTTTGTTATGCTCATTTCAATGCTTTTATAAAGAAACAATTCATCCAAACTTAAAACCAACACCATCTTCCAATGGAGGGAAACAAATCATTGAGAAAATCATGGGTCATGGGGAAAATTGTGGAGGAAATAGTTTAAATAGTTGAGGAGATATTATTTGATTTGTGAGGGCACGTACTTGGTAATGATAATTGAATATGAAATCTGAAAAATGGTGTGATATGAAATTCTTTCCTCACAAAATACTGGTGCAATCTGGAATAGTTCATTAAATGGCACAAAATATTCAAGAAAAACTCTTCGTTTCTTCCACTGTAATTCTTGATGAACAATGGAGGGTTGTGGGGATTTACCAGAGTGCAGGGGCTTAAGTCCCTTCAACACCGAGGACTTCAGAAAATTCTTACAAAATGACAGACTTTAATTCTTGTAACATGGCCGCATCCTTACCGTGCAGTAAAAGAAAGAGACTGATTTGATTTAGTTGCGGTAAAACTCTCACCACGACTAGAAATTTCAATCTGAAATAGATCCTTGTAGTTTCTCTATTAAAGATCTCAGTGATCCAATATCTCTTGCAATTGTCTCAAACTCGAATAGTGGATCATTCTTGTACTTGCAAATAAGAAAATTATGGAGCAACAAATAATCATTGGAATGGAGTAAAGACACACTTAAAATTGTTGTGACATTATACATTTAGAAATTGATTTAAATTTTTTTGTAGATCAATGGGATCAAATATTTTTGCAGAGAGAGCGCATACAAAGGTCTAAGCATGCAGTTGAGGAGAAAGTGTCGAGGGTTTCTTCTAATCTTGAATTTGGCTTTGTTGATTTGCTCAAGTTGAAATTTTGAGCTCAGTAATGGATTTTTTGTACTCCAATTATATCAGTTAGATAGTATAACCATTTGTAATCCAATTATATTAGTTAAATAATATAACCACAAGGTTGTCCATATAGAGGAAGTAAACATTCTCAGCCATGACGAGAATTTTTAGGGAAATTGACCAAGGTTTCAAGGGAATTCACAAATTTTGATGATATAAATATTGGGACACATGACTGCAGCAGAACACAGAGAAATCAGGAAAATGTACACTTAAGTCTAAAAGTGGATTTGCACTTGCAAAAATCCGAAGCAAAGAAATTACATGAAGCTATAAAGGAATGAGGGGTATTTTTTAGAGTTTATAAATTTAAAACATGAATCTACAAATTAATAATAATTTGAAGCAGAAATTTAAATTATCTTTTCCTTAATAAAAATAGACATTTGACATACCAATCAACCATTAATCAATGTGATGGAGTTTTCCAAAAGCCTTCAATGCTGGAATCTCCTTTACGCAAACCACATCATATGTCTCTTGTCATTTCCACAATTTTATTGGTGTAGAGAACATCCTTCTACATCATTTCCTCTTCAATAGCCTTCATGGAAAACTACCACCTTGCTACCAGGCCCTTAATACAATAAGAGATATGATACCAATTGAAGAAATTGAACACACAAGATCACAACAATAAATTTTGTGGAAAAGGCCTCAAGCCATATTCTCAACTATTGTGTTAATTTTAATAATACATATTAGTACCATATTTGACACTAGCTTCATTTGCAGGCTTATCTAGATTGTAAGGTTGAGACTGGGAGAAATAGAGGCTGAAGGTGATATTACAAAAATGCTAGACCAAAATAGCTATTAAAATTTCAAGCGCCCTAGAGAGATTGGTAGAAAAATCAGGCCCAAAGGGCCCAATGCTAAATTTCAAGCAACTAGGTGCTTGTCGGGAACTAAAATAGGTCTAATGGTGCTCTTGAAAGGATTAAGCCCTTTTAAGACAAAGGATATATCATGATACCATATCCTAAGAATCGAGCGCTCGTGAATATGCGGGACCAATAATCAAACAATTGCAAGAGAGCATGATCTACGATGGTTGGTTGACGTTGCATTGTGAAAGTGCATATGAGATAACATGCATAAGGGGTGTGATGATGGTTTTAGGAAAGAAATTTTGAGAAGTGAATGGTGTTGCCTGAAAATAGAATGGAGGGTAAAACCACTCCCCTTGGGTTGCGACAATGTATTCTAGTTTTTTTTAACCGCCTTCCCACCTCACTCATTGCACACATGTCTTCCCATTCAATGACACCTGGAGTCGATGTAGTAATCCACCAGGGACACTCGGGAGAATCAGAGATAGCTTGGAACACCAACATGACACTTTTCAGAGCCAGTCCGAGACTACCACCTATACATATAGGGCTCACTGGGAATTCAAATCTCTAAATCAAACTCAAGTACACATAGGCCTAGCCTAGATCCATATAATCACTGAAATGGACCAATATGAAGTTGCCACATGTCTATAGTACCAATATTATGTTAGCATGATGTCACCCAAAATTTCATTCCTTAGCCCAAACTTTCAAAAGAATCAAGCCATTGGCAAGGTGACACATGTTCGTAAAAAGGCACGAGGAAGAATATTTCAAGTAGGTGAAGGACACAATGATGACCCACCAAATAAATTAGAAATAATATGACACATAATGATAATATTTCCCTCAAGTTTGAGTCCTTTCACTCATCATCATACATTTATTTGTAGCTAGTAAAGGATAATGATCATTCCCCACACACGCACACCCATGCAAGCCACAGATCCCAGAATATCACACAGGTGTAGTGAATCACCTTACCCCATCAACTGTCTCCATAAGCATGTGATGAGCTCTTATAATAGAAATCCAAAGGATCAAAAGAAAAAAATATGTGAGTAATTCACTTTCTAAGGGTGAGCTAATCATATGCCATGTGTCATTGATGATGACCCTCCTGCTTAGTCTCTCCACTCGAGAGAGAGAGATATCATCCATCTTGGCTACAAACATTGGAATAGTGTGTTTTGCATTTCCCGAAGGAGAGAATGTCCTTCTCTGATATCATTAGCCAATATCTGAGATCCGAATGACATTGGGGAATCTACTCTAAGGTGGAGTTGTATCAATTGACCAACTCTCTTTAGAATCTTGATATAGAGGATTCGAAGTGTTGGCTAATGGTACATTGCATTGATGAGTGGTGGGGGCTAAGAGGAAACAGTTAGAATTCCTTTAAGCCAACCAACAACCTTAAATTTCCATAGATTGAGTATGTCCAATGCAACAGAAGGAGGTCCAATTGGGTCATTCAGAAGAATCCATATTGAATCTCAATTGGAAAAAGAGAACACACCCAACAACAACATTAGCAGGTTAAAATATGGTGGTAAAAGTCATATTTGCCTAGTTAAAATTGGTTAGAAATTAGTTAGAAAACTAGAGGCGACATCAAGATTTTCACAAGATGTATCCAGTTTGAAAAAGCAGTATTGGCTCAAATGAATGGTTTTATCAAAAATAAAGGCCTATAAATAAATATAAGGAGATCATTTTTCAGGTCAACACTTTGGGGAATTTAAGAGTTTCTTACAGCCGAAGTTGTTTGATCACCATCCTGAGGAACTGACATATAATTAAGGTCGCATGATTCATGAGATTCATCCCCTGTGTTATGTTTCAGTTTTTCATTCATCCTTTTGTGCACATTGTCTTGTAAAATCTACCCCTCTCATTTTGGCTTATTGTATCAGATCCCCATTACTAAAAGCTCAAGAAGCAAGTTATATGACATGTTTAGTGTTACTGTGTGTTGTATTCTTATGATATTAAAGTCATTTCCTCTTAACAATTGACCATTTCTTTTCATTTATTCATATTTTTAATAATATGCAGAGGGTACCTCCGTAGATTTGAATATTTCATGATGATTAATTGTTTGATGCATGTTTTAACAATCTCTTATATATGTTAAAACTGTTGAATTCTTAATTTCTCAACATGTTATTATGTTTCCATAAGATATAAGATTCATTCTTTTTAGTTCCTTATACTCGTATCTTGTATCTATTCTAATTCATTGTTTACCCCACTCTTCAAACTAAATTGTCTGAAACACTTGTGGAAAAATTCCTCCTAGAGATGAAAGATTTTAATATCTGGACTGAGACTGTTTGAGGGATGAGATTTTTATGAGAGAGAGAGAGAGAGAGAAACATACCTAATTTTTTCATAATTTTACTTACTTCAAACATGTATTTAAGGATCTCCTTGATTCTTATCCCCTCGGGTGCCTTAACATCATTCCATTGACATCCTAGAGCATCTCGAGAGATAACATTTGAAGTAGCATCATTTCCGAGGAATGGAATTGGAAGACACATTTCCCGAAGGTATGATATTGCAAGCTCTTATTCTTGACATTGAGCAAACTTTAGACATATGGTTGTTAGTGTTTCACCCGATGACTCCACAAAAGGAAGATATGGCATCTAACAAAAGATACACTAGAAGCAACCTGGATACTGAACAAACTCCAACATAATCATATCTAGAAAAGCTCGTGACTTGGAGAAATATCAAAGAATGTGAAATCTCTTCGGCTTCAGGTAATGCTAATATAGAAATGTCTCCTTATACTATTCATAGAGGTAGTGAATCCTTTGAGCTAATTGATATACATGTGGATTAATATTCTACTTCCAAGATTCCTTCAGTACCCTTAATATATCTATAGAATTCACTCATAGAGTTTTGTCAAGAAGTGAGTTCTTCCCTTAGACCATTCTTGAAAAACTTTGTTAACCCTTTGTCCTTTGAAGCTCATAACATCATTATGAAGAATCTTATGCCCAACTTAGGTGAATGAAGAGTGGGGAGAAATCAACCTCCCTCACCACCTTCAAATACTTGGGTCACTATTATATTTGGCCCATTAAATATGTGTATGAATATTCACAGCCTCCCTAAAAATTACTTGAATCTCTTGCCCAAATATGATGGAGAATAAACCCATTCCACTGAAGAACATATAGAATCCTTTCAAGAATTCATAGACAACATGTTTTTTGAACAAAACGATGTCTTAATGAGGTATTTTGTCCAAAATTTATAGGGAGACATATGAAAGTGGTTCAAAGAGCTTCATGTTGTTGGATTACTGAGAGGGGGGGTGAATCAGTAATAGAGCAATTGTAATCCTTTCTAAACCAAATAATCCAAGTGTTATATCAATGTAGAATTATCATCCAATAATGAACAATGAACAAATGAACAATCATACACATACATAGTACACCAGTGTTTTACGTGAAAACCCGAAGCGAGAGAAAACCACAGAATGATTTTTCTTATATGTATTGAAGAATTACATTCATTGGAAGAAAAAACTTCCATTGTTTTCCAGGTGCAACTCAAATGAGGATCCAACCCCCTAGTTTCTCAGGTTACAACCTGAGGGAATCTCCAACTCCCCAATTCTCTGGCTACAACCAGAAGGAGGCTACAACCCCCTATGTTCTCCATCTACAACCGGAAGGTGGATACAATCACCTATCCTTGCCCCGTCCACCTGCCCTAAATTAGAAGTAGAATGATGGAACCATTGTCACACTATCATTATGAGATATATCATTGTAAACATGTACCAATAAACCTGAACCATGCATCAATCTGTACCTCAACATGTACCTTAACCAAAATCCCTCATCAATTTCATCATCCAAATATGATTTTTAACTCTGTAATAGACCTTATGTATATTATCACATACTTGCAAACCTTCCTTAACTTTGACAACAAGAGACTAGCATATTCATCAAACTTTTCTTTAGTCTCACATGACTAGTTTTGGATTAGTCACCAACCGTAACTTGAAATGATTATAACTTTGTACCTGTAATGAATAAATATCTTAAACTGATACACAATGTTCTCCAGTGTGTTGTATGCAATTCCTTCATGTTTCACTACTTGGAACCTCTCATAAAATGTTCTATAGAAAAAATGGCATACCTTGTTGAATTTTGGCTTATTCTAGAGAGCGACCTTATAGAGCGTGCCCCACATGGAATATTTGTTGAATATATATGAAATTGTTACAAAGAATAATAGTGAATTTACTATAAACCACACATTTTTTCTTACTGAATTTGGATATTTTGTGAAGAAGTTATGACGTTTTTACCCGAAACACTTTTTTTTGACTAGTTTCAGGACTAGCCACAAACCCTATTTTCCATAGAGTGTAAATCCAAAAATACAACGACCCACAAGCTAAATTTTTTACCAAAGATACTTGGATATGTTTCCTCATTGAAATAGAAATTTCACAGTCTGAATCATTCTAGAATTAAATTTATTGTGAAAATGGTGAGATGACCTATAAATAACATGCCTTGGAAAGAATCATCAAAAGAATTTATCCTTCCTTGAATTTCGTCCTTCTTTTCTTCACCTTCCCTCATAAATTCAGCCTAGATATCCTTTGGTTACCTCAAACACCTATTGGTATTAAATATTCTCAAGTGTGATTAAAATGAGAGAGCCTTACCTCTTATTTATACTCTCCAACTAGCTTCCTTAAAAACATCTTCTAGGTCACTTTGCCCACTTTCCTTATTTTAGGCTTAAACCACTTCTAATTTCTCCATTAAATTTATTATTTAAATAATTTATTTTTTATTCACTTTGAATTATAGTACACTCATCACTTCACTTTATTATTTAACTTCTAAAATATCTTAAACCACTTTGACTATTTTGACCTTTTGGGGCTTCAAGCCAACATATGAGGGTCCTCCAACTTTGTAAGGCCATAACTCTCAGACCGTGAGGAGCTATGCGATGTTCCACATACCACCATAAATGGAATGACATGTAATATCCATAAATAATATTATTATCTGAAAATACATCAAAACTCATTATCCATCAAACAAACTTGGGTCCATTACCCAAACCTAGGTTTTCCAACTTCACATGGCCATAACTCTTTAACCGTCAAGAGTTATGTGACATTCCACATACCATCGGAAATGGTGTGACAAACACTATGAATCTAGGATATTTTCACTGACAAATTCATTGTCCTTTATCTCATTATTCCACAATTAAGCATGGGTTTTCTCACTCCGCAAAGCGTCTTCCCATGAGGGATTTCACCATAAGGGGACCACTTTGGAGTTCATCCATATTTACTTCTTATCAACCATGAAAAGACAATAATGAGTCATCTTTACATAAAAAAAAAAATTGTTCATTACCCAAACCTCTATGCTACGAGGCTTTCTTCAAGGGTTGACATCAATGACAACCAACTTTAATCTCCCCCTTTTGCATTGATGATAACACTCTAATGCAACACTGAAATCATATCACTCATGATCCCCCTGGAAACATGCCTCTTTCCTTTTCCTTTGTCCTCCGTATTTGATAAATCTTTCCCCTATTGTAATCAATGGCAAAGGTATCTTTCCATTTGTGGCTACTCCCCTTAACTGAACTGTCCTCTTATGGTGCTTTCTCCTGTACATCTAAGACATATAAGATAAGCATTCAAAAGAATTCATTTTTGAGTATAAATAACTCGAGTCTCTGGCAAAGATAATCAAAGGCTTCCCGTGGAAGTGGTTTTGTAAAGATTTATGTCACTTGTTCTTTTGTGCCCAATACATACTCAACTCTGATGTTATTTTCTGCAACCTACTTTCATAGAAAGTGATACTTGATTGGAATGTGCTTCGTCTTGGAGTGCATTATAGGGTTCTTTGAGATACCGATTGTGCTTGTATTATCACAATAGATTGGAATGGGCTCATCATAATCAACCTGCATATCTGTCAGATTTTGTTTCATCCAATGAACCTGTGTACAACATGATGTTGCTGCAATATACTCTGCCTCGGCTGTAGATAAAGATATTGATGATTGTTTCTTTCTTAGCCATGATACTAAGCACTCATTCAAGTAGAATTCTTCTCCACTGGTGCTTCTCTGGTCATCAATACAACCCGCCCAATCTACATCTGTGTAGGAAATAAGTTATAGATCCTTTCCTTTCAGATACCATAATAAAAAATCTTACGTTCCTTTCAGATATCTGAAAATCCTTTTCACTGCTAATACATGTGATTCCTTTGGTGCTGCTTGAAATCGTGCCACCTGTCCAACTGCCTGCATTACATCTAGTCTGGATATTGTCACATATAGTAGGATGTTAATCATTGACCTGTATTTCCTTTGATCTGTACACTTAGAATCATCATCTTTGCTCAACTTGCAACTAGTTTGCATGGGAGTGATAATTGGTTTGCAATCTTCCATTCAAAACCTCTTTAGCATTTATCTGATATACTTAATTTGAGAAATAAAAATTCCTTGGTTGGTTTGACATATCTGAAGTCCCAGAAAGAAAGACAGTTCTTCAAGTAATGAAATTTCAAATTCATTCTGCATATCTTTTGCAAATTTCTGTCTTAACCTGTCATCGTCAATACCAAAAATAATATCATCAACATAAACTTCCACTAATAAAATATTCCCTTAACTTACCTTGATGTATAGGTTGTTGTCTGCACTTCCTTTTCTAAACCTTGCCTACTCTAGATACTTACCCATTCTAGAGTACCATTCTCTAGGAGCCTCTTTTAGACCATATAAGGCCTTCTTTAATTTCCTCACATAATTTGTTTTCTCTGATAGTTGAAATCCTTCTGGTTGTTCAATGTAGACTTCTTCTTCAATTTCCCCATTCAGAAAAGATGATTTTATGTCCATCTAATGCACTTTAATATTTTTGGAGCATGCATAAGCTAAAAACAAACAGATTGCTTCCATTCTAGAAACTGGGGAAAATGTCTCTTCAAATTCGATTCCTTCAATCTATGCATATCCTTTACATACCAATATATATTTGTTCCTTGTAACATGTGTTGTGTTAGCGTCAGAAGTCACTCCTGGATTGCTTGCAGGATCAGAGCCCGACGCCCATAATTCTTTATGTCACGATTTAATAAATGAGGGTGGTCAAATGGCAAGAGACCCAGGAAAGAAACATTGACCCAGGAACCAGGGTCTGGTATGTAGAAAGCAAGGGAGGTCTTGATCCAACTTCTGTCAATAAGTTGACTAAAGGGTGGTAGATGGAAGACTTTTGAGAAGGGTGAGCAAGACTTCCTCAGGAAACAGGCCTTCAGAGGCTTGAGGAAGAAAAACTCATAAGCCAAGATCCTCTTGGTCTAGAGTTTCAAGGAGCTGAAGGGTGACTCGACTGGATCCTCCAATTCCAAGCCATTCCAGCACTGAAAAAACACAAGAACTGATTAGAAACACGACTGTTGTAGTGATCCAACTTACATCATCCTATGACAACACAACTCGACTGGATCCTCCAATTCCGAACTATTCTAACACAGTAAACAAAGAGATGGAAAAGGAGGCTGACATCCATAAAGTAAGAAGTCTCAAATGCCTTATACATTAACCAGAGTGACCAACGCTTCATCAAAACTTATAGAACGAGAGCCTAGCTCAACCATCGACCCTTACAAAATACAAAAATTGAGTCTATATACTTAGAAAAATTCACCTAATAGAGGCGTGCTCAGTCACCCAAGGCTTGGTGTCCCTTTAGTCAAATTTGGGCAGCTATCCTTCGTCAGATGCCTCCTTAACTGCACATGGCTCCTGCAAGGGGGTTAGCTGAGCCATTAAGTGTCGAGTTAGCGTGTGTAGACTTCTTTGGCTAGTCGAGGATTTTGGCATGGCTTCTTTGGAAAAATCGGTACACAGGACCCTCTTGGGCAAACAGCTTGCCAGACCCTCCATACCTTACACTTAATGGATGAGGAGAGGTTTCAACCACCCCCTCTCACCTTCATTTAATCCAAGCGAAAAACAAGATTGATATCGGATCCGATGGCACCTAGAGATCACGATGATCCCCTCTGTGACTGAACTCGACGCCTTTGGCCCCTCTTGTGCAACTCTTTTTATTTTCCAAGTGACCATGGGATATGACCTTGAGTTTATTCTCAAAAACACTTTTGGCATTCATGAGTAGGAAGGGGCTGATCCTTTCTCCTCACAGTAGCGATGAGAAAAACGTCAAGATGGATTAACTTGGTGCCACACATCCCTCTCAGATATGACGGTCCTGAACTTACTCGGCGATATTGTGGGCCTGGGAACTGGATGCTCCTAACAGTTCGTGCTTCGGTGATATGAAGGAGTTGCTCCTTGTGCGTCGGAGTCGGGATGGGCGAAAAGGCGAGGGGCCTAATCGCGCACCACGTGTTCCCTTTAGATGGATGGCTGAGACTGCTCTGTGATACTACGGGGCCGACTTTGGGCACTTTCGGTGCTTTCGGGGTTTGGGATTTCGAGATGTAGAATGACATGGAACCTTCACCCTTCGAACTCCCAAATTCCAAAATGTCATCGGGATTAGATCTCGCGCCATGCAACCTTTGGGTGGACGGATGATATCCTTTCCTACATGAAATATAGGAACTATCCATCATGCTAATCTCGGCGCAACTCTGCTAACCATGATTTCCCATTGACCGTTGACAATATAATCTTGCCTGCTTACTTTCTTGGAAGCCTAGAATAAGATTTTTCCATGCTGTGCTCAGGCGCTTCTCATACAACTTGCAGACCTGAATACTCTTGTGCCCAGGACAAGAAATGTTACTAACATTAGGCTCCATGGGGGATAGAGGCATCCCTATGATGCTGTAAGGACTCATTTTGTAGCTCCAGTGCCTTGTTGTTGGGATATGGAGTCATTTATTTAAAAATTAAAGACGTAAATAAAAACAATATTTACAACCGTAAAAGAGCCATGTGCGGCTGAAGAGAAAAATATTTTTAGGAAATGCCCATTCACAGGGCCATTGAAAACTTCTTTATCCTTCAAATCTCGTAACTCGTAGGTGTTATTCAAGAATACTTCGGATATTTTGAAAGGCCCGATCCACAGGGCTTTGAATTTTTCGTGCTTGCCTTTATCTTGTTTAGGAGCATCCCATTTAAGCACCAGGTCACCTATCCAAAAATCTTCCTTCTTGGCCTTCTTATCAAAAATCTACTTGATCCTTTGCTGACGGTCCCAAATTCTAGCCATTACCTACTCCCTGGCCTGTTGGACTTCCACTAGCTGATGAATTCTTCTGATCATGTCATCAGGCTCCTCTTGATGATCCTGGAGGAATCTTTCTACAGGAATGGCTAAATGAGAAGGAAAAACAACTTTTGTCCCATAGACTAATTGGAAAGGAGAGATTCCTATAGATCTCTTTGTGGTCACTCGATCGGACCATAGAGAAAATTTCAATCTTGAATGCCAGGCCTTCTTGTTGTCTTCCAACAATATTTTGATGATCCTTATCAGGATTTTGTTGGAGGACTCCGCTAAACCATTGCCCTGGGGATAGTATGGGGTGGAGTGAATTAGTTTGATCCTGAATTTCTCACAGAACTTGGCTAACATATCAACCCTGAAAGAGGCTACGTTATCAGTGACAATCTTGCTTGGGCAGCCGAATCTTGTGACGAGGTCTTCCAGGAATCCAATGATTACGTTGTGGGAAGCACTCCTGGTGGGGATAGATTCAATCCACTTGGTGAAGAAACCGGTAACAATCAGGATCCATTTGTGCTACCCACTGGAAGCGGGGTGAATTTTTCCAATGAGGCCCCATTGCTGGAAAGGTCATGAAACAACCACATGATTTAACGACAAAGACTTGAGTTGTTTTTTTCTTGCAAATATTTGACATTTGGTGCAAGCTCTGACCCTTCTGTAGATGTCAGTGAATACGATGGGCCAGTAGTATCCATCCCTGAGGATTTTGTAGGCTATGGTTCTCCAAAAATGATTCCCTCCAAATAGGCTGTCGTGAAATTCAACCATGATCTTTTCAGCCTCTTGCGGATCTACACATGTCAAAAGCAACCCCAGGGGGTCTTTCCAATATAGAACTTGATCGATAAGGTAGTATCTGACTGCTTTGAGCTTCAAAGACTTTGCCTTGTTTCTTTGTAGGTCGTTTGGGGGCCGAAACTCTTGTAGAAAATATATGACATCCTTATACCAGAGACATCGAGCCAATGGGGGCTCCCTTTGAGGGTCTATTTCAGATAGCCGACCCTGCTGAATTCCTGAGCATTCGTTGATGAAACTTACCCCCAAATCATGGCAATTGGCTTCAGCCAATAGCTTGGCTAAACCTTGACCTTTGATCAATTTAGTAGGCTTTATTTCTAGGTCAAACTCTAGAATCTTGGCTATCCACTTACTTCTCGTATCGTCTATGTCAGGCTGAATAAGAATGTTTTTAACAAAAACTGAGGGGACATAAGCGATGATTTTTTATTGTAGGACATAGATTCTAAATGCCTTGAGAGCCTTCACCAGGGCATAGGTCTGCTTCTCCATAGTGTCATACCTAACTTTACCACCGTGTGAGGTGATGCAAAGGAGAAAATAAGGAAATCCTTTGAGTAATTGGGACTGATAAGCATAGGGGCTTCAGTCAGGGCCTTCTTTATTTTATCAAAGGAATTTCGTGATTCAGAAGTCCACCTCACTTCATTTCCTTTCCTTAACATGGTTGTTATAAGTTTTACCTCCTCAGCAAAGTTAGGCACAAACCTCCTCAAAAATTTAATCTTACCAAGGAAAGATTGGACCTCCTTCTTGGAACTCGGGATTGATAAGGCTTGTATTGCCTCAACTCTTCTAGGATCGATCCTGACTCCTTCTGCTGATATTATGTGGCCTAGTAACTTTCCCTCCTACATGGTGAACAGAGATTTCTTGGGGTTTAATGAAATGCCAAAACTCCTACATTTCAAAAAAACCTTCCTAAGATGACGACAATGTTCTTTATCAGACTTTGAAAATACTGTGATGTCATCCAGATAGACGACCACAAATTTATCCTTTTCCCCAATGAAAGCTATGTCCATGGCACATTGAAACGTTTCCCCTACATTCATTAATCCAAATGGCATCTTGGCATACATGAATGTGCCCCATGGAGTGGTAAATGTCGTCTTTTCCCTGTCCTTAGGCAGAACAGAGACTTTATTGTATCCAGAGAAACCATCGATCATGGACATCCTGGATGCTCCTGTTACCCTCTACAACATATGTTCCATCTTTGGTAAGGGGTAGTTATCCTTTCGTGAGCTCCTATTCAGGTGTTTGAAGTCTACACAGAATCTGATTTCTCCATTCTTTTTCCTTACTGGTACCAAGTTGGCCACCCACTCTGAATATCTCAGTGGTACGATGATCTGGGCCTGCAGCAGCTTCTTCACTTCCCTCTCCATAATAGGAAACAACATATGATTGATCTGTCTTAGATTCTTCCTAAATGGATTTGCCTCCATTTTCAATGGGATTTTATGCTCAATAACAGAAGTGTTATACATTTTGAGATCTTCATAGGTCCAGGCAAGCACATCAGTAAATTCCCTCAAAAGTCCAACATATTCAGACCTCTGCTCCTTTGTCAGACTTATTGACAATTTGACAAACTTGGTCTCACTCTCAGTGCCAATGTTGCACTGAATAGTATGAGTGTCATCCTCCGAGATTTCCCCTTTTAATGACACATCATTTCTATCGAAAATCCTTTCCAAAGGAACCAGTACCCTTGGAATATGGTTGTTGGGGAGATGCACAATGTTACGCTCTACTATTTTACTCAGAAACTTACCCCCATTAAGCTCTTCTTCAGAGACAGAGTCTTGGTCGATATGCATCTCTGAAAACTCTTAGACAGTCTCCAAGAATTTCTTGATCTCAAGATCATCCTCGAATAACTTCCAATGCTTGACGTTGTCAGGTATGGAGGGCCTGAATTTCACTTCTACATCATATCTGAGTTTGGATGGCAAGGGAACTTTGAAATTGTTTGTTGATGTAGCCAAGGAATCCGCCACTGTGTTCTTATCTCTTGGGATGAAAGAAATGTTGAACGCTAAGAAGAAACTGTCAATTAAGTCCCATACCTCATTTCTGTAACTTTTGAGATGAGGATGCTTAGCCTGATAAGCATTTCTGATCTACTGGACCACCAACTCCGCATCTCCGAAAACTGGTACCTCCTGAATTCCAATTTCCTTTGCGTCTCTTAATCCTAGGACAAGAGCTTCATACTCTGCCACATTGTTGGTAGCTTCAAATTCTAGTTTGTGTGACAGAGACATGGTTTCTTGAGTAGGTGACATGGAAAACACCCCCGCTCCATCGCCTTCCTTGGAAAAGGCTCCATCGAAGAACATTTTCCAGATAGGGGAGGTGGAGGGAGGAAATTTATGGGAAGTGGTGGGTGGATTTTTGAGTTTTAGAGGAGGCTCGGGAGAATTAGTGAGTTGTAGTACACTGGAACCTAAATCAGTTTCCAAGGAAAAAATGGGATGGTTGGTAGGGTTGGCCTCATCACTGATTATATAGGCCAGTTGGGCTTCCCTGTATAGCCTCCTATGTTCTCCTCCAAACACTAGGATAGTAGCATATGTGAGGTCCATCTGCAAATTTCCCCCAAGTCTTTTTATCCAAGATCTTGATAACAACATACCGAACTTGGGGGGGACATTAGCCACTACAATATCCATGACCACACTTTTCATGGGTAACTGAAACAAGGCCACGACCAGGTCCTTGATAACTCCTAGACATTTAACTTTTCTGGATTCAAAGGAATAGAGGTCATGATAGGCTCGAGTGACTTCTATCCCTAACTCTTCCATGACAATTTTGGGCATGAGGTTGTGAGAAGCCCCCGAATCCATCAAGCAGTTGTGCAGTAACTTGTCATGTATGTTCAAGGAAGTGTAGAAAGGAGGGGATGATTCATTCCTGTCTTCTACCATAGGACCTAGAATAATGGTAGGCCTTTCATATTGCAAATTGATGGAGTCTATGGGAAGGCATGAGACCTCAGACTGTAAAATCTCAAAGAAGCGTTTCTTGAACCCTTCATGTTTAATTAATTCGGTCAGGGGCACATGGATTCTGATCTTTTGAATTTCATGCTCGAAATTAAAAGAAGATGTAAGCTTTGGGATTTCTCTTATTTCGGGGACATGACTCTAGAATATGGGAGAGAGGGGTTGGGGATTCTTTCCTCTATGACTGTTTGCTACTTCATTAGCAGGTTTCTCTGTTCTAGTGAACTGCTCGGGAACATCAGGTGCTACTGTCTTTTTCTCAGACCTCAAATCATACCTGCCTTGGCTGCCACTAGCCTTGTCTCCCTGGCTTAGTTCATTTAGCTGACTGTCCATGAGAGACTCCTCGTATGCTAATTGAGTGATATGAGCAAAAGGAGGAGTGTCCCCGAAGCAATGGATTTCAGGATCAAGCTCATATGTTTCCCCTTCTTCCCCCTCGGTCACAAAATTGTTTTGAAAAGGGGCCTGAATTTTCTGGTCTTCTCTGTCTCTTCCCCTCTCTCTTTGCACAGTCGGGGAAGTAATATTGTTTGGCCTCCTAAAACCTCCTTTGTTTTCGGCATTTTTAGGGCCCTTGTATGCTTTCCTTCCCCAAACTTTCATTCTCTCCATCTCTGTATACAGAGACTTCACCATCTTGGTCAGTTCATCCACTTGAGGGTGGGGCACCGATGGGCCAGAAGTTGAGGTTTCCGATCTTCCCTTTCTTCTGTCTGCGTCAGCCTTGTTCCTCAGTCTATCAGCTGGCAACACATTGGATTCCAATTCTATGGCTGCATCTTTAATTTGAGCTAAGGAGGTGGCTCTTCTTTCTCTCAATAAAAGATAGAAATCGGGGCCAAACACACTAGCATAAGAAATCTTGGTCGAGGCTTCTGAGGGTTTTATTTCGACAGGAATTTTATTATACATCTTATTGAATCTTTTGGAAAAGCCAGAGACAGACTCTCCTTCCATATTTTTCAAAGACCCGAAATCTGTCATGTAATACATGAAATCCTTCCTATCTCCCCACTGCCTCAGGAAAACGCCATCTAGAGCTTCAATTCCAGCAATGGATCCAGGGGCCAATTCCCTAAACCATTTCCTCACCTCACCATCTAGTCTCTGGAAGAAGAATCTCATCCAGACATCTTCATTTTCAATGTTCAGGTTGTCTGCATAACTGTAGAAAGTAGCCAGGTGCTCTTCCGTAGTTATGTCCCCTTCCCTAGTGAACTTGGGCATATACTTCAGGTAATCTCCAGCAGGGAGAGAATTTGCAAGTTGAGGTAGGACTAATGGAGCATATCTGGCAGCTACTATGGCATCCATTCTATTTAGAGGGGGATTAGCACCAGCCATAGGAATATTAGGTGGAGGATAAATTGGAGGAGAAGGAGTTCACGAAGGGGCTATTGGGAATGAGTCTCGCAGTGGAATGGGAAACAAAAGGGGATTTATGGAGAAGGCTAATGGGCTCAAGTCATTAGATGTTCTTCTTTGTGTAGGAGTGGTAACAGTAACCATAGGAGGAGTGGTAAAGATAGGAGTGGGGAAATCTTCTGCGATCCTGGGTATACACCAAAGTACAACTTCAGAGGAGAGGGTAGTGACAAGGGTTTCTCCTTCCAATCCCAGACCAAGAGGGGAAAACTCAGCAGGAACACTCCCGAAATTTAGGAAACGGGAAACCTCAGAAAGAGGTCTGTTAAGAAACTGAGGGGGAGAAAATGAAGTTCCTATAGAAGGAGATGGCAGATTACCTGGTTCGGCGGTGGAAGCTTCTCCTTCAGAGGCCTTTCCTTTTCTGAGAACCACCTATGGATTAATTTCAGGTGTAGCTAGAGGCAGTTGTGGATGAGACTGCATGTGTCTGCCTCTGAAAGCCACAATTAATATGACAGGTTTTCCATAGTGGAGTCGTCACAATGGAGTCACCAGGTGCACAGTAGAAATATTTAAAGGCTCTCATACCTGATGCACCTTCAGAATCAGAGTCTTAATGTCATTCAATCCCGGGGAAAATTTTCAACTTCGTCCCCGACAACGGCACCAGAAATATTAGCATCAGAAGTCACTCCTGAATTTCTTACGGGAGCAGAGCCCGATGCCCATCAATCTTTATGTCATGATTTAATAAATGGGGGTGGTCGAATGGCAAGCGACCCAAGAAAGAAACATTGACCCAGGAACCAGGGTCTGGTATGTAGAAAACAAGGGAGGTCTTGATCCAACTTCCGTCAATAAGTTGACTAAAGGGTGGTAGATGCAAGACTTGTGAGAAGGGTGAGAAAGACTGCCTCAGGAAACAGGCCTTCGAAAGGTTGAGGAAGAAAAACTCAGAAGCCAAGATCCTCTTGGTCGAGAGTTTCAAGGAGTTGAAGGGTGACTCGTCTAGATCCTCCAATTCCAAGTCATTCCAGCACTGAGAAAACACAAGAAATGATTAGAAACGTTGCGACTGTTGCAGTGATCCAACTTACATCAGCCTATGACAACGTAACTCGACTGGATCCTCTAATTCCGAGTTGTTCTAACACAGTAAACAAAGAGATGGAAAAAGAGGCTAACATCCATAGAGTAAGAAGTCTCAAATGCCTTATACATTAACCAGAGCGACCAACGCTTCATCAAAACTTATAGAATAGGAGCCTAGCTCAACCATCAACCCTTACAAAATACAAAAAATGAGTCTATATACTCATAAATATTCGCCTAATAGAGGCGTTCTCAGTCACCCAAGGCTTGGTGTCCCTTTAGTCAAATTAGGACAACTATCCTTCGTCAAACGCATCCTTAACTGCGCATGGCTCTTGCAAGGGGGGTAGTTGAGCCATTAAGTGTCGAGTTAGCATGTGCAGACTTCTCTGGCTAGTTGAGGACTTTGGCGAGGATTCTTTGAAAAAATTGGTATACAAGACCCTCTTGGGAAGACATCTTGCCAGACCCTCCATACCTTACACTTAATGGATGAGGAGAGGTTTCAACCACCCCCTCTCACCTTCATTTAATCCAAGTGAAAAATAGGATTGAGATCAGATCCGATGGCACCTGGAGATCGTGATGATCCCCTCTGTGACTGAACTCGATGCCTTTGTCCCCTCTTGTGCAACTCTTTTTATTTTCCAAGTGACCATGGGCTATGACCCTGTGTTTATTCTCAAAAACACTTTCGACATTCGTGAGAAGGAAGGGGCTGATCCTTGCTCCTCACAGTCACGATGGCTTAATTTGGTGCCACGCGTCCCTCTCAGATCTGACGGTCCTGAACTTACTCAGCGATATTGTGGGCCTGGGTCCTGGATTCTCCTAACACTTCACGCTTCGGGGATATGAAGGATCTGCTCCTTGTGCGTCGGAGTCGCGATGGGCAAAAAGGTGAGGGGCCTAATTGCGCACCACGTTTTCCCTTTGGATGGATGGCAGAGACTTCTCCGTGATACTGCGGGCCCGACTTTGGGCGCTTTCGGCGCTTTCAGGGTTCGAGGTTTCGAGATGTAGAATGACATGGAACCTTCACCCTTTGAACTCCCGAATGCCGAAATTTTTTTGCGATTAGATCTCGCGCCACACGTCCTTTGGGTGGATGGTTGCTATCATTTCCTACATGCAGTATAGGTGCTATCCATCATGCTAATCTTGGCGCAACTCTGCTAACTGTGATTTTCCGCCGATCGTTGACAATATAATCTCGCCCGATTACTTGCTTGGAAGCCTAGAACGATATTTTTCTGTTTTGTGCTCAGGCGCTTCTCGTACAACTTGCAGACCTGAATACTCTTGTGCCCAGGACAAGAAATGTTACTAACATGTTGATTAAGGTTGGTTGTCATTGATGTCAACCCTTGAAGAAAGACCCATAGAAAAAAGGTTTGGGTAATGGACCCAATATTGTTTGATGTAAATATGACTCATTATTGTTTTGTCATTGTTGATAAGAAGTAAATATGGATTAACTCCAAAGTGGTCCCCTTATGGTGAAAGACCTCACGGGAAGATGCTTTGTAGAGTAAGATAACCCATGCTTAATTGTGGAATAATTAGATGAAGGAAAGTGAATTTGTCATGGAAAATATCATATATGGATAGTTCTTGTCATGTCATTTTCGGTGGTATGTGGAACGTCACATAATTCCTCACAGTTAGAGAGTTATGGCCATGATAAGTTGGAGACCCCAGGTTTGGGTAATGGACCCAAGTTTGTTTGATGTGTAATGGTATGAGTTTTGATATATTTTTAGATAATGCTATTCTATATGGATATTACATGTCATTCCATTTCTTCTGGTATGTAGAACGTCACATAACTCCTCATGGTTTGAGATTTATGGCATTACGAAGTTGGAGGACCCTCATATGTCATCTAGAAGCCCCAAAAGGTCAAAGTAATCAAAGTGGTTTAAGAGTTTTTAAAAGGTAAATAATAAAGTGAAGTGATGACTGTATTATAATTCAAATTGAATACAAAATAAATTATTTCAATAATAAATTTAATGGAGAAATTAGAAGTGGACCCAGCCCTAAAATAAGTAAAGTGGGCCAAGTGACCTAGAAGATGTTTTTAAGGAAGCCACTTGGAGAGTATAAATAAGAGGCAGGGCTCTCTCATTTGAATCACACTTGAGAATATTGAATATCTATATGTTTCTGAGTTAACCAAGGATATCTAAACTGGAATTCTGAGTGAAGGTGAAGAGAAGAAAGCCGAAATGCAAGAAAGGATAAATTCTTTTGATGGTGCTTTCTAAGGTATGTTATTTACAGGTCATCTCACCATTTTTGCTATAACTTCTTTTCTATAATGATTAAGACAATAAAATTTCTACGAAAGTGAGAAAACATATCCAAGTATCTGTGGACAAAAAATTATCTTATGGGTCGTTGTATTTTGGGAGTTACACTCTGTGGAAAATAAGGTTTTTGGCCAGTCCTGAAACTAGTCAAAATCAGGTGTTTTGAGTAAAAACGTCATAACTTATTCATAATAGATCCAAATTCAGTGAGACCAAATGTTTTGGTTAGATTAAAGTTTGTAGTATGCTTTGTAACAATTTCATATCGTTTCATCAAATATTTTGTGTGGGGCATGCTCTACAATGTCGCTCTCTAGAATAAGCCAGAATTCAGCAAGGTATGCCATTTTTGCTATAAATCCTTTTTTGAGAGGTTCCAAGTAGTGATGCTTGGAGAAAATGAATTAAACACAATAAAAAAAAATTGTGTATCAGTTTCAGATCTTTATACATTACATGTTCAAAGTTATGATTACTTCAAGTTAGGGTTGTTGACTAATCCAAAACTAGGCATGTCAGACTAAAGAAAAGTTTGATGAAAATGTTAGTATCTTGTTTTTAAAGTTAAGGAAGGTTTGCAAGAATGTGATAATATACACCAGGTCTATTACAGAGCTACAAATAAGATTTGGATGATGAAATTGATGATATTCAACCCTAAGATATCAGCGCTAGAAGAAAGATCAGATCTAAACTCAATAAGCATGGACAAACTGCATGGAATATTCACAGCATATGAGATGAGAACTGAATAGGAAAGTCCATATGTAAAATAAGCAACCTTCAAATCATCCAAAAGATCAAAGAAAAAAAAAATGAACAAGAAGAATATAGAAGCAACAACGATGTCTCAAAAGATGATGAAGAAGTGGCCAACTTCATCAAAAGATTGAACAAGGGAACCAACGGTAGGTACAGAGGTAAGTTTCCTTTAATTTGTTTTAATTGTGATGGTATTGGTCATTTTGCTAACAAATGTCCTCATAAGAAAAAGAGAAATGATGAAGGTTACTCAAAAGGTAGACAAACATATAAAGGTAAAAGAACTACAAAGAAAGTTTCCAAGAAAAACTT
The DNA here is from genome assembly GCA_009831015.1 of Picea engelmannii. NCBI lineage: Eukaryota > Viridiplantae > Streptophyta > Pinopsida > Pinales > Pinaceae > Picea > Picea engelmannii. Next base: position 1,601,351 of record ML779550.1, read on the forward strand.
TTGCACCAAAGAAGACATATCATCATCATATGAAGATAAAGTTAGTGACAGTGAAACAGGGAGAGTTCTATTCATGTAAGTAGAAGACTCTGATAAAGAAGACTCCGAAGAAGAATATGAAGAAGCATATGAAGAAAAAATTGAAGAGACAAAAGTTGACTTCCAAGAAGAATTAATGAGTGCCATAGAAGTTATCAGAAGAGAAAAGAAGAAAAACAAGAAACTACAAGAATAACTAAATAAGAAAAATGACACTTAAGAACTAGAACAAATAATCACAAAATTGAAGGTTCAAATAGAAGAAGATAAAAGAATTGAAGAAGCACTCAAAGAACAACTAGAAGGAAAGGACAGGATCATTGGAAACCTGGAAGCAGAGATTGTCACACTAAGAAAGGATATTCAAAAGAAAAATAT
>ML779550.1:1619034-1659647 GCA_009831015.1 Picea engelmannii
CGAACCTTCATCTATCAACGTTTTGGTAACGTCCCGACCACAAACCTGTACTGTAATCTGGAAAGGAATGTAAGAGGGAAGACGAGGTCCAGTTAGTACATCCCAATCAAAATGGATGGCCTCATTACTTGGAGGGGGTCCTATGGGAGAAGGAGGAATACCCCCTGACACAGCAGAGTCTGTATCAACGAGAAAAAATTGGGCAGTATCGGGTTTACTCTCGAGCGTGAGAGTAGGATCGACCGATGGAGAGATCAGATCGACCACTTGAGTTGCATTCTCCAAAGAGAGAATGGGGTCAACAGATGGACATAGATCGACCACTTGAGTTTCACTCTCTAATGGGAGAGTGGGGTTGACCGAGGATGGTATCGAATCAACCACTTTGTCAACTGGTTCAACTAAGGACGTGACCAGATTGACAACATGATCAATCGGATTGACCGATGAAGGGACCAGAGTGATCATTCCATCAACTATAGGTGGGTTGAGAGAAAGCTTGCGATAAGCGGCTGGGAGTTGAGGCTGTGAAACAGTCATGTCTTCCAGCAATTCCGAGGCTTTGTCCATATGAGGGAAAAGATGAGTTAGATGACTCCCTTTTCATAACATACACGAGAACTTGACTCTACTTTTCTTCTTCCCAACCGCATCGTGACTAGTCGACGGGAAGTCATCAACATGTTGTTCAGAGGCTGACGACATGGGTTGGCGAGGATGTGTAGACCATGCTTCTATAACCTTGGATAGACCAGGGAAATCCTTAAGAAAATGGATACCCTTACAAAGCCTGCAATGGTACTTGGGCTTACGAGTTGTTTGGGTGATCTTGACATCATCAACACTCCCAGTACGATTAACAGTAACTAGTTGTTTTCCAACATGTTTGACAGTGGTTGGAAGTTTGGATCCTTGCTTATTTTTCTTCTTCTTATTCTTTCGTTTCTTCTTCTTCTTATTCACCGGGTTACTAGCTTCAGAACTTTCACCTGACGAAGAAGATGAAACGGAAGGCGACATTGCAAGAGAAGAAGGCGAAGAAGACCTTACTGGTGAAGAAGGCAAAGGATCAACATGAGGTTGATGTTCTTGGGGGGAAGTGCTGACGACCGAAGAACATACCGCATTCGGGATTACCTGAGTGGAAAACAACCATACCGGTAATCCAATAGTGAGACCTGGAAGGCTCAAAGTAGCGATGTGAGGAGGACCAATGTTTCTGTAAGAAGGAAAAACAAAAGGTTCCCCTGGAGCAAAGGTTCCTTCATTGGTCATTTCGGGAACTGACGCCATGAAAAACAAAAATCCAATCTAGAGTCCAATAGGGAAAACAAACAGCACACGCTAAAAATCTAGGAAGCAAGCAAACAAACAAAACCTTCTCACAATGAACGCACTAGTTGGTGATGAAATCCAATGTCGCGGCAACAAAGTAAGAAGGGGCTGAGATAGAGAAGGTGGAAAAGTTATGTTGATGACCTACTTAACGGACTTACACCCTGGTGCAAGCTCCCACACATAATCGTGGGTATACCCTCCAAGGAGCCCGAGTGAGTTTGGCCAACGTCAATTCTAGGTACCGTGAAGACTTGACCCTCCACAGTCACCTTGTGTAAAGAACCTAGAAATATAGGCCACTAAGGTTACCACCAACAAAAATAAATCATGGAGGGACAGTCGACAGTCTGATCCACACGCAAGGGCAGGGTATCTAGCCCGAAATCAACTCAAAGACTTCCACTCATAATTGTGGGTATACCTCTGAGTGATCCCCGTAATACGTACAATATCTACACTGATGTCAACAAAGCAGGGTGAGTAACTCTGCCAACACCAATGCGACCTAGTTCTTGACCCTTGTGTTAGAAGGGCTTCCCAGGACGATATGTTGCAAATGGAATTTAACACTCCCTAACTCAAGATTCTATGTTTGTTTGCAGCTTTGGAAAGTTATCTTTCAGACCTATTCCAAATCTCTACCACTAATCTAATGTAGGTTTGCTACCAGAAAAGATAAAAATGTCTAATTCAATTTTTATGAGCGCTTTATTTTATAGCTGTTGTTACTCAAAAGGAAGATGGTGTGGACAATATGGTTTTTTGACCGACTCTAAAATTATGAAAATATATGAAGATGCAATCGTTTCATTTCGATGAAATCTATGCTATGAGAAGGAGAAAACATTTATCATTCCCATATGCACATGTCCCAAAATCTATTAAACTCATCGATATCAATCATGCAAATTTGCTACTTCAAATGCAAGGATACCCCCAATCTAATATAAAGCAAGAAATTAAATCTTTTTGTTTCAAAAATTTCACTAAAAGCAATAATGAACTTTCTTAAAACAAAGAAACCCAAACAAAAAGTTTTCTTTTAAAGCGAACTATTCAGAAGAAATCTGATCTTTCCCTAAACAATTCTAAAGAAAACACACGCTTTGTAATTGAAAGACACTCAAAGCAAGAGACTAATCCTTCAAAACCAATCAAAGAAAAAGTGGCTAAAAGAAACTCAAAGAATGTCAAGAAGACTGTAAACAGATCAATATAGGCTTTAAAAGTTCAATCCAGTTGTTAAAAGAAAAACTGGGCATAAAAAAAAAATGATAAGACCCAATCCAAAAAATTTCACAAACAAGTTCACAGGCTAGCAGTATATTACAGTGCGAGGTTGACTACGAGGTGTTCACACTGGACTGAACACCAGGGTGCGAACTCAAGTGATTCTCGTAGGCCACTAACGAGTGCAGTGTGAGAATGGTTATAAACAAGAAAAAATTGGAAAAAGGACAAAATTTCTAAGAGAACTTTCAGATCCAGAGAGTCTTGATAGATCTCACACAGACTCAGAGACCATAAAACAAGCAATCAAAGCAAGGGAAACTAGACTAACTAGGAAACAATCCATTCCCCAGCGGAGTCGCCAATTTTGTTTCAGGATAAATCTGTGAGTGCGGACACAAACCGATCTCCCTAGATCCACCTAGATCTAGAACAAAACATGACATAATATACCGCTTTCCCTAGATCTAACTATTGAATTAAATTGGAAGTGAGAATAAGATATGTACCTTGTAATTGCTTCCTTGGTCTCTGTTGTTCCTTGCTTCGCTCCAACACTCTTGTGCGGTCAAGATCAAAACAGCACAAACCAACCAAAGTGAAAGCAAATAATATATCCAATAGCTAATCTATACATATGATCAAGGAGTTATGTAATAAAGTAGATCTAACTTTATGGGAAAGAAACATATTACTGTATCATATTAATTGAAAGAGAAACTTACAACCATTGCCTTGATGTCGCAAGGTCCCTTCCTACTGTCCTTCGTTCCCCACACACTTCTTGCTCCAAGGATTCTGAAACCATAGATCTGATAGCTACTCACAATCTATCTTGACAAAGAAAATCTCAAAGCCACTCCAACCAAGCTAATAATTCCAAGCTCAAGAATCCAAGCTAACTTTCTCCATGAGAACTCCTCTCCTTTTATAAGCTGAGGAAGATAAGGTGAGGAGGTTAGGATGATCCCACTAAATCATGAAAGTTAGTAAGTTCCAAACCATTCGGATGCCACCTCACCATAGAATCTTCTCCTTCTAGAAGATTCGAGAAAACGCTCGTTTTTCCCATGTGCTGGCATTCTCGCACCCTAGCTATAGTGCAACCTGCGAACTGTTCGCACCCTGGCTATAGTGCAACCTACGAGAATTGGTCATTCTCTCACCCTGCCTATATAGCAACCTGCGAACTTCCTTTTTTATAAGGTTTTTACATAGGAAAAAACAATTTCTTTTCTCAGGAGAAGTTCTTCTCCCTTCTCTCTTTAGGAACTCAGGCCACTGTGACCCCTATGAAGGCAACAGATAGGATTACATCATTAACGATCATAGGGATGACAAAAATAATGTGTAACACCTCTCCATGTCGTGATTCGTGAAACTCTGATATGGAGTTCGATCAACGGTTCATATCTGATCTTGATTCAACAGCTGCGATTGAATCGTGATTTCGCATATCGTGATTTCGGCACTCTTGTTGCATTGAGTTCTTTCCTCTCTAAGTCATGATCCCCAAAAATGATCTTGGTTTCTCTAGGTCCTCCATCTCTCGCTTATGTGACCAAGGGCTGTGACCACAACCTTATGCATAAGTCACTTTCACGATTTCGCATTTCGTGATTTCGTGACTCTTGTGGTAGGAATTCTTGTCATCTCCATCTCCCGATTTCTGAAACTCCGAACTGGTGTAAACCTGCTGACGTCATACGTGGATTGACACGTGTTGAATACTGCCACATGTCACTCTGATTCATGACTTACATGTTCCCGAAGTGTTGAATCATCTTGACACTTGTCATTTCCTGGCTGTGCCATGTGTTCTTAGGTTTGCTGACGTGTCTGTTTCGAGATTTTGCATTTCAGCACTTTGGGACTCCTAATGTTGAGAGTCTCTGACTTCTCCATCTCTCAATTTCCGAAACTCCGAAATGGACTGGGATCAATGGTCCAGATCAAACCTTGGTCTTATGGCTCAGATTAAGTCGCGATTTCGAGAGGTTAGGGAACCCTGTTCCTTTGACTCCCCCGTCAGTGAAATGACGATCTTTCCCCACGTGTCCCTCTTGGATCAATGGTCAATATTTTATCATGATTTCGAAACTCCATGATCCTTCATTGTGTCTGATCAACATTCCATATTTTTCCTCAATCCAACGGTCGAGATTATATCACGGTTTCACATATCGCGATTTCGCGAGTTGAAAGGTTGGAGCATTTCATTCCTTTGACTTTCCAATTAGCGAAATGTTGATCTGTGTCCACGTGTCCTGCCTGAAGATGGACGGTCCTCCTTCTTGCAGGATTTTGTGAGCCCGCTACTCCTTGCACTTTAAAGAACGTGTAGGTTCTCCTTGATCCAACAATGGTCGGATCCCACGCTTGGATCTAACGTCTAAGATCTGTCCTCTTTTTCAACGCTCTTCTTGTCTATGTTCTGATCTGACGGCCCTCGTTCTTTTGGGAATTTTGAATGAGATCCAAGGATCAGAAATGCTTCTCGGGCCTTCGATCATTTTATTAATTTTGTGTTGCCTTCGATCATTCGATCTTCCTGGACTTATCTTCTATTTGCCTGTTGATCATCGCTGTTGTACTCAAGCCATTATCACTGTTGTACTTTCCATTAATGACAAGCTTACGCTACCTGTAAAACATACCAAACATCCTCTGCACTATCTCTTCTGATCTTATCGAGGTTTATCTGTAGCTTCTTCCCAAAATACTTCTCGTTCCCGTCTATTACATTCTTCCTGTATTCATGCCATCTTCATTGTTGTACTTGCCAACAATGACAAGCATATGCTGCCTGTTAAACATTTTCCAACATTTACAGTGGTATATCTCATAGTGATAGTGTTACAGTGGTTCCATCATTTTACTTCTACTTTAGGGTGGCAGGACGGGGCAAGGACAGGTGGTTGTAGCCACCTTCCATTTCTAGCCGAAGAAAATTAGGGGTTGTAGCCTCCTTTTGGTTGTAGCCAGAGAATTAGGGAGTTGGAGCTTCCATCAGGTTGTATCCAGAGAAACAAGGGGGTTGGAGGCATCTTCCAGTTGTAGCTAGAAAACAAAGGAAGTTGGTGCTTCCAATTAATGTAATTCTTCAAGACATATAAAAGAAAAACATTATGTGGTTTTCTCCCGATTTGGGTTTCCACGTAAAACACTGGTGTACTGTGTATGTGTGTGATTGTTTATTTCTTACTGCTCATTATTGGATAATAATTCTACATTGATATAAAATTTGAAGAAAAATGATTATAATTATGCTATTACTGATTCACCCCCCCCCTCTCAGTAATCCAACAACATGTCTATCTTCGTTCAATTTATTCCTGAAGACCCACTTTGTGCCGATCACATTCTTATTCTTTGGTCTTGGAACCAGTTCCCAAGTGTCATTTTTCTCTATTTGATCCAATTCTTCATTCATGGCCTTATTCCAAAATTCATCCTTGTTGGCTTCTTCAAAACAACTTGGTTCATTTGTAGATAAGAGTGCTAGGTGTGTTTGTTCTGGTGAACAGATTTTTCTTCTAGTATCAACTCCTTCATCTTTGTTTCCAATAATCTAATATGAAGGATGATTATTCCATGCTCGTCTTCTAGGTGTCTTTGGAGATACTTGTTGAACTTTCTCTTTTTTTCTGTCAGATTATCTTCATCTTCCTCTTCTGCTTCATCTTATGCTTCTTCTTCAAAAAGTTGTTCCATTGATTTATTTTCTTCTCCCTTTGATTCTATTCTGCATGTTTCATCAATTGTTACATTGATGTTTTCCACAACTTTGTTCAATCTTATATTGTAACACTTGTATTCTTTTCTTGTACTTGAGTAACCAATAAGTACTCCTTTTTCCACATGAGAGTCAAACTATCCCATTCTGCCATCTTCTCTTTTGATGTAGAAATTGCTTCCAAAAACTCTGAAGTGCTTCACATTTGTTGGTCTTCCTTTCCATAGCTCGTAGGGAGTCTTATCAGTGTTGTTTCTGAGCATTACTCAATTTGAATGTGAAATGTTGTATGCACTACCTATGTCCAAAATATATCTGTCAATTTGGAATCCATCAACATTGTTCGATACATTTCATGTACTGTCCTGTTCTTTCTTTCAACAACTGTATTCTGTTGAGTTATCCTAGCAACAGAGAATTGTCTTTTTATTCCATGACTGTTGCAGCAGCCCATAAATTCCTTTGAAGTGAAATCTCCTTCATTATCAGATCTCAAGCATTTGATTCTTGAATCCATCTCATTTTCAACCATTTCCTTGTAGATCTTGAAGTTTTCAAAAGCTTTTGACTTGTTCTTGAGAAAAAAAACTCTAGTCATTCGTGTATAATCATCAACTAGTAACATAAATTATCTCTCACCTTTTAAGCCCTTTATTGTAGTTGGTCCAAATAGATCAGTATGCACGATTTCCAATGGTCTTGTTGTTGTTTATACCTTTGATTTGAACCTTGTCTTTGTTTTCTTTCCTTGTTGACAATGCTTGCATAAAGTGTTGGTTGGTTTCGTGATCTGTGGCATTTCTCTGACTGCTTCTCTTTTGCTGACTTTGACAAGGTTATCAAAATGCATGTGATCCATTCTTTTGTGCCATAGCCAACTTTCATCTTCCTTTCCTAGACAACACTTTTCATTTCCAATTTCGCTTAACACATATATGTTGTTTGAAGTTCTTGCAGCTATACCGACTAATTTCCCCGAACCTTCTCTTCTTATGTCACGCTTTTGTGAATCAGAAGTAACTTTATGACCTTGGTCACACATTTGACTCACACTTAGAAGATTAAGTTTCATATCTTCTACCAGTAGAACATTTTGTGCCTTTTCATTCTTGTTCCCAATTCGGAATGTGCCTTCTCCAATGATTTTGGTTGAATTATCATTTTTGAAGGAGACTTATCCATTTCTTTCCTTTCGTAATGTAAGAAATTTGTCTCTATCACCTGTCATGTGTTTTGAACACCCATTGTCAACATACGAACTATGTTTCTTCTACTTATCTTGTAGAGAGACTGTGTATTCTTCATTGCTATACTGATCTTTCTTTCTTATCCATGTCATTTTCTGAGGTTCCTGTCTTTGATTGTTGTTATTCTATTGAGGTTCTTTAGGAGGGACTTCCATTCTGCAATCTTTGACCATGTGTCCAAAATTGTTACATTTGTAACATTGCACTTCAGTGCTCAAAGATTCAAACCTTTTGTAACTTCTTATTTGTGTTTCATTGGGTCTTCTTGAATAACCCCTTTCTATATGACTCTCAAAGTTGTTATTGTTTTTGTTGTTAGCTTTGCAATTCACATCTCTATGTCCAAAATCATTACATGCATAACATAAATAAAAAAATATAGTTTGATACCTGGGAGTTGAAGATCTTATGAAAGGAGGTGCTCTTATGAATCCTTCTTCTTCTTGAGGCCTATATGTTTGTTGTTGATTCTAAAATATGAATCTTCTCAATGGAGGACTGTCCCTGTAATATTCCTTGTATACCTATCTTCTTTGATTGTTTCTGCGTAGATTTTTGGATTTGTTTCTTTCTCTATTGTTTTGAAGATTGATCCATTTTCTGTCTGATTGTATCCAAGTCAAGACTTGTCAAGATGAGAATTTTTACTTCTGATAATGTCATCCAAAACTTTTGCGTTGTTCTTCATATTTTTCTTTTGAATATCCTTTCTTAGTGTGACAATATCTGCTTCCAAGTTTCCAATGATCTTGTCCTTTTATTCTAGCTATTCTTTGAGTGCTTCTTCAATTATTTTATCTTCTTCTATTTGAACCTTCAATTTTGTGATCATTTGTTCTAGTTCTCAGGTGTCCTTTTTCTCGTCTAGTTCTGTTTGTAGTTTCTTGTTTTTCTTCTTTTCTCTTCTGATAACTTCTATGGCACACATTAATTCTTCTCGACAGTCAACTTCTGCCTCTTCAATTTCTTCTTCAAATTCTTCATATCCTTTTTCGACTTCTTCATATTCTTCTTCAGAGTCTTCTTTGTCAGAGTCTTTTATTGCCATGAATAAAACTCTTCCTGTCTCAATGTCACTGACTTCATCTTCATATGATGATGAGTTGTCTTCTTTGGTGCTTAACCTTTTCTTGAAAACTTTCTTTATAGTTCTTTTGCCTTTATATGTGTGTTTGCCTTTTGAGTAACCTTCATCATTTCTCTTTTTCTTATGAGGAAATTTATTAGAAAAATGACCAATACCATCACAATTAAAAATAATTAAAGGCAACTTACCTCTATACCTATTGTTGGTTCCCTTGTTCAGTCTTTTAACGAAGTTGGCCAATTCATCATCTTTCGAGATATCACTTTTGCTACTATATTCTTATTGTTGTTGTTTCTTTTGCTTTGATTTTTTGGATGATTTGAAGGCTTCTTCTTTAACATCTGGATTTTCCTGTTGAGTTCTCATTTCATATGATGTGAAGATTCCATGTAGTTCGTCCATGCTTATTGAGTTTAGATCCAATATTTCTTCTCGTGATGATATCTTAGGTTTGAATCTCATAGGAAGAGATCTTAGTATCTTTTGAATAATGATAGATTCTTCGATTTCTTCTCCCAATCCTATGATTGTATTCATTGTTTCATCAACTCGTAAGAAGTAGGCTGCAATATTTTCATCTTCCTTCATTTTTATTTGTTCGAACTGACCTCTATAAGTTTGAATCTTTGCTGCTTTGACCTTTGTATATCCTTCATAAATATTTCGGAGCTTGCCCCAAATATCTTTAGCGGATTTACAATGTGCAACTTTGGTGAATACCGTATCACTGAGACCATTCAAAAGTTTATTTTTCGCTTTGTAATTATTCTCACCAATTTTCAATGCTTTCTCATTTGTTGGTGGAACTGCTGGTGTTGTGTATCCATCTACAATTGATTGCCAAACATGAAATCCCTGTGCCTGTATATATGTCTTCATCCTTATGTTCCAAAAAACATACTTTTGTCCATCAAACAGTGGTATTCCATTTTTATACAAGTTGTTTCTCTCCATTTTCTACCTTTCAGTGGTTAAACTGATTTCTGAAGGAACCTACTCTGATACCAATTGTTGGATTACTGAGAAGGGGGATGAATCATTAATAGAGAAATTTTAATCATTTTTAAACCAAATAATCTAAGTGTTATATCAATGTAGAATTATCATCCAATAATGAGCAATGAAAAAATGAACAATCATACACATACACAGTACACAATACACTGGTGTTTTACGTGGAAACTCGAAGCGAGAGAAAACCACAAAATATTTTTTCTTATATGTCTTGAAGAATTACATTCATTGGAAGAACCAACTTCCTTTGTTTTCCAGCTGCAACTAGAAGGAGGCTCCAAACCCGTAGTTTCTCAGGCTACAACTTGAGGGAAGCTCCAACTCCCCAATTGTCTGGCTACAACCAGAAGGAGGCTACAACCCCCTATGTTCTCTGGCTACAACTAGAAGGTGGCTACAACCACTTGTCCTTTCCCCATCCAACCACCATGAAGTAGAAGTAGAATGATGGAACCACTGTCACACTATCACTATGAGATATATCGATGTAAACATGTACCAATAAACCTGAACCATGCATGAACCTGTACCTCAACATGTACCTTAACCAAAATACCTCATCAATTTCATCATCCAAATATTATTTATAACTCTATAATAGACCTGGTGTATATGATCACATACCTGAAAACCTTCCTTAGCTTTGACAACAAGAGACTAACATCTTCATCAAACTTTTCTTTAGTCTCACATGACTAGTTTTGGATTAGTCAACAACCCTAACTTGAAATGATCATAACTTTGTACCTGTAATGAATAAAGATCTGAAACTAATTAAAGATGTTTTTCAGTGTGTTGTATGCAATTTCTCCAGGTGTCACTACTTGGAACCTCTCAGAAAATGAGTTATAGAAAAAATGGCATACCTTGCTGAATTTTGGCTTATTCTAAAGAGAAACCTTGTAGAGCATGCCCCACAGAAAATATTTGTTGAATAGATATGAAACTATTAAAAAACATACTAAATATTGTACTCTAACCAACACATTTTGTCTTATTGAATTTGAATCTGTTATGAAGAAGTTATGACGTTTTTACTCAAAATACATGTTTTTTACTAGTTTCAGGACTAGCCACAAACCCCATTTTCCACGGAGTGTAACTCCAAAAGTAAAACCACCCACAAGATAAATTGTTTACCATATATACTTGGATACATTTCCTCAATGTAATAACAATTTCACGGTATGAATCATTCTAGAAAAAAATTATTGCGAAAATGGTGAGATGACCTGTAAATAACACACCTTAGAAAGCATCATCAAAAGAATTTACCCTTCCTTGATTTTCGGCCTTATTTTCTTCACCTTCCCTCATAAATTAGGCTTAGATATCCTTTGGTTACCTCAAACACCTATATATATCATTTTCTTCTCCAAGTAGCTTCCTTAAAAACATCTTCTAGGTCACTTTGTCCACTTTCCTTATTTTAGGGTTAATCCACTTCTAATTTCTCCATTAAATTTATTATTTAAATAATTTATTTTGTATTCACTTTGAATTATAGTATACTCATCACTTAACCTTATTACTTAACTTATAAAATCTCTTAAACCACTTTGACTACTTTGACCTTTTGGGGCTTCAAGCCAACATATGAGGGTCCTCCAAGTTCGTAAGGCCATAACTCTCAAACCGTGAGGAGATATGTGAAGTTCCACATACCACCATAAATGGAATGACATGTACTATCCATATAGAATAGTATTACCTGAAAATATATAAAAACTCATACCGTTATCCATCAAATGAACTTGGGTCCTTTACCCAAACCTAGGTTCTCCAACTTCACATGGCCATAACTCTCTAACTGTGAGGAGTTATGTGATGTTCCACATACCACCGAAAATGGCGTGACAAGAACTATGCATATAGGATAGTTTCACTGACAAATTAATTGTCCTTAATCTCATTATTCCACAGTTAAGCATGGGTTCTCTCACTCCACAAAGTATCTTCCCATGAGGGCTTTCACCAAAAGGGGACCACTTTCGAGTTCATCCATATTTACTTCTTATCAACCATGACAAGACAATAATGAGTCATCTTTACATCAAACAAAATTGGGTTGATTACCCAAACCTATGTGCTACAGGGATTTCTTCAAGGGTTGACATCAATGACAACCAACCTTAATAAACACATGTATCCTCAATTGATAGTTAGTAGGATCTTGAGTATACATTTATGAAACAATGGGGGGGAAAGAGATTCAATCTATATTACTTGACTGAATTTGGTCCACTCAAGAAGATATGTATTGATCCCATTATTTACTTCAAAAAAATATTTAAAAGTTTTATAATAAGATTCCTAGAGACATAAATCCTTCACAGTAAGCAACTAAAGTCACATATCATGGGGCTTTTGATGTTGAATTTTCCATGGTATTAAGGGAAAGAAGACCCCAAACTCTTATTATTATGCAATATGATGTAATAGACATCTATGGGAATATTATTGCATCAGGCAAAATGAAACAAAATCTAGACAAAGTATAAATAAAGAGGGCTAGCGAAGAATGTGGTCTCTTAGATCCAGTCAAATATTCCTATGAAGCTAGGATGGATGAAATGTCTAGACTAATCAAGAATTTGACAAATAAGATGTGAATATTTGAGATGGAAAATGGAAATGAAAAAAAATATCCTTAAGAAGGAGGGTCGAGGAACCCTAATCAGCTCAGAATATTGTTGAACCTTCAACTAATGAGGAGGAAAAGAAGAAATGAAGAACATCCCATCCAACCCCTTGTGAGAATAAAAAATGAAAATAACTTGATGGAGGAAGCAATGGAGTAAGACTATGTCGAGAATCAATAGTAAAAACACCTATTACATGGGAGAAATAATTCCATTTATCTAACAAAAGATGATTATGAATATTCCTTAAATAGAAGGAAACAAATCCCTAAAAATGAACCGAACAAAGAAGTTTTGTCCTATGTTCAGTACAAAATGTCTGTTGATACACTATAGAATGAGATTCATAAGAAGTATGATCTCAAATGTAGACAGAAGGTAGCCAACCGACATATTCATCCTCAACCAAAGAATCCTATCCCAATTCTTTTCAAGGATAAATTCAAAGAACTAAAAAATATTCCTAAGGCTAATGAGATTAGGGGACCTTCAAAAATAGAAAAAAAAAGTTAAATAATTTGAGGAATCAGTTCCACCTTTTAACATTGAAAGGTAATTGTCGAAGATCAAGATTCATGTCCCATAGGTTGAATTGGCTAAGAATCCATCATATCACAAACATATTGAGAAATACATACAAGGAAAAGGATCAATAATCCCTCCTGATATTCTAAATCTATAAGATGAGTCCCCCACTATAATTTTTTCCCCTCACATAAATGACAAAGAAGAATATGTGTCACATTTCTATGTAACATCAATTATTCATGAAAATTTATACATAATTGTATACTTGGCTCTGGAGCATCACATAATCTTATTCCCAAAGTAGTAATGGAAAATATGTTATTGGAGATAAGTTATCCATATCATGAACTCTATCCTTTTGATGCCAAAAAAGTGAATTATTATGGACTAATCAAGGATATGGTATTCACTATGGTATTCACTATGGCTTAGTGGACGTAGTGGTGGCTGATGTGACTGAAAATTATGGCATGCTTCTATCAAGGACGTGGGCATGTAAGTTGGGAGGTACTATGCATATGGACATGAATTATTCCAGTATACCATTTTTCGAAGGAGAATAAGAGGTTGTACAGACAAACAAAATTTTACTATGTGGTTATTAACCAAAAAAATCCTATAAACCATCCTATATATGTTTTTGATGAAGATCTTGGTTGTTGCATCCTCATAGTCAATGAAGAATACAAGGAAGCCTCGACACTTACAGATCCTTTGGAAGGATTTATTGAGGAAGTAGGCAATATATGGAAAATGTATTTCAATGGAGAATATTCAAAATACAGAGTTAGAGATGGTGTATTACTCATTTCTCCTAACAAAAATGAAATTCATTTTTCCTACAAACTAGAGTTTGAGGCCACCAACAATGTAGATGAATATGAGGCCTTGATTCTAGGCTTGGAGGCAGCAAGAAAAATGAAAATTATTGAAATGGTAGAATTAGGAGACTTAGAGCTAGTGGTGCAACAAATCAAAGGTTTCTATTCGACAAGGAATCCCAAGATGTCACATACCCACTGATGAAGATCAAAAAATTTTCATTGATTCCTCAACAGTTAGAATCCCCGAAGTCCTACGGGGCTTAGCACAGGCTTCCTTTTTCCACCTCCATGTGATTATAGTTCACGATTATGAGCCTAATCAGCACAATGTCTTTTCTCACTTCGCAACTCAGTGCTACCAGAATGTCGAGTCTCTCAACATTGCAAACCCTGAAGCTTGAAACAATGAAACGCTGAACCCCGACGGGGATATCGAGGGGAAAGTTTCTCTCTTGGGGACTTGTCTACGTGACCCTGTACTGTGCCCATGCGCTTAAGCCAACCGAGAGATTAATGACTTTTCATGATTTGGGGAATCGTGATACACGACTCCTACATTTCCCCATTCAAATCCCTGAAACTTTCTAGGTATCCAAAGTTTCCCAACAAAGGGAGATCGACGGCCGTAGGCCTCCCCTGATCCAACGGTATAGATCCTTTCAGGGTTTTGGTACTCGGGAGTTCGGAATGCAACGAATCCAAGACTTTTTGTCATCCAAGTCTCTGAATTGCGATATGGAAAGTCGTGTAAGAGATCGACGGCTCTTAGGAGCATGGATCCAACGATCCACGGGATTTCGAGTATCGGGATTTCGTGACTCGCGAGGACAAGATTTCTTGCCTTTTGGATCCCCGGATGCCAAAATGTCGAAACGTCAACCGGTAGCCACGTGTCCCTTCGATAGATGACGGTGACCCTCAACCAAGGTCGACGGTCAAGGTCTCTTTGGGATGAACAACGGTCACAATCAAATTCTGGCTTTCCTCAATCTTAATCGCTTCTCATGCCATTTCGAGGCTTCGGTGATCGAAATTTCGTGAATCGCGAAGACAAGGGTTCTTTTCCCTTTTGTTTTCCGGGTACCGAAACGTCGAAGCGATTACCAGTGGCCACGTGTGCTCTATAGATGGAAGGTCGAGGTACTTCCATGGAACATGGGGTCTATGGTCCTTATTCCTTCATCTTTTGCAAGGGAAAAAGGAAGGGGTCGTGGCATGAATGCCTGCGTCTCTCTCTTAAATCAAATGGTCATTACAGACCTTGGGATCCTTCGAATGGATCTTGTTCATGCATCGCTCGCAAAAGAGGAGAGGGGTCGAGGAATTATCATCCACGTGTCCTCCCTGAGATGAATGGTCCTCGTTGTTTCACGGTTTCGCGACTTGTGACTCCCAGTGACGCAATTCCTTTGTCAACTCGAATCCCCGGTATCTGAAATATCGATGGACTCTCGATCTCCACCATGTGTCCTTCACAGATGGATGGTCTAGATCTATATTGGTATTTTTACCGAGGAGTGTCCCAATCTTTTGTCACCAGGACTCTTGAAACCCTGAACTCTGAATCCCCGATACTGACTCCTCTCTCGTGAATTTCTCCCTTGTTCACGAGGGCTTAACCCTCATGCACCTCCTAACATATCCAATGGCTATCGGGCTCTCTAGCTAAAATCCAACGAATCAGATCAGTCCCACGCCATGTACTCTCGCACTGCTCCTTGGAAGGAAAAAGAAACCAACGGTCCAGATACTCCCATAGACCTTGGGGATCTACGGTCCCGATTTTCCTTGCTATTCACGAAGGTAGAGGAAAAGGGGCAAGGTATGTAACGCCCTTATTTCTTTCATCAATATAATGGTCGTGAATGACCCCGGGATCTTTCGACGGGATCTCGTCCGTCGATTGATACTTATCCCTATGCTGTTACTTTGGGATTTTAAGAGGGTCATTCCTCCTCATACAGGGTTGTTAGGGCTTGCACATTCAAGTCCTTTTTCCAGGTTCTTGGTAAACCTTTCCCAGGAGGGAATCTCTATGAAGATATCTATTCTGGGGAATTCCTAGAGACAGATAAGGGGAAAGAAATTCACGAGAATGAACTGGAAGTCGGACTTGGTTCAACTTATGCATAATTAAATTCATTTATCAATCATAAGCCAATTTATTCATTTTCTGTTATAATCATATATCTACCCTTTCTTATCAAAACACTGCATAGACATTATTTGCTGTAATCGTTCACAATTTCACAGTTTATGAGCATATATGTCAGCATATGAATTTCAAGATGCAATATGTAAAACACTTATCAGAAATAACACCAGAAGTGAGTGCAACTGCTGAGGGGGGTGCTCGTTTCCACCCAATCGTAGGCTTAGCGAATCCCATTGGATTTACCACTAGCCACCCCCGAGCTGAGACCACGATGCTGTGAGACTGCATTTCTGTTTGCCAGTGACCAGGAGTGAAGGTTGCAATCCTTCCTCTCTGATACCACTCACTCTGCATAATGCCCGAGTTCTCCCCTCGCGTATGCCCTCGCAATCGCTTCTACCCCCATGCCTTATCCTCTTGCGAGGTTGCGTGTGGCACGATTACCCTCACGCTGATCAGGCCTCGTGACTCTACGGATGAGAGGTTCACCTCCCATTCCTCATTAAACCATCTACCCACCAGCCTGCGAGATATTTAATTCAGGGCCAGCGAGTTGCTTTTGGTTCTCCGGGCTAGTGGAGTCCAAATACGGTATTCATTCTCAGTGGAATTTAATGCCACCTTCCCAGGTGCCCTCCACCGCCATCGTGGTCTCTTTTTTTGCACATCCCCTCTCAGTAGTCCTACAATAAATTCAAAATGTTATTCACATTCATTGAGCTTTTCCTCAAGGTCCATTTACATCACATATTCACATTTATGAGTTTGCCATAGTGCTTGGCCAGTCCAGTTATATTTACAAGCTGGGGGAAACAGGGTGTTACAATTCCCTCCCCCTTAAAAAGGAACATCGTCCTCGATGTTCTTATCTACTAACATGAATGGTATGTGCATAAGTAAACAAAATCGGATATGCCTGGCTCATGGCATCCTCCATTTCCCATGTAGCCTCATCTGGGCCAAAGTGCCTCCACTACACCTTGACCTGTGAAATGGTTCAGTTCCGGAGCAGGGTTTCCTTTCTGTCCAATATGCATTGAGGTTCTGGTAGAAATTCTCCCTCTGGTTCCACCTAGATCACAGACAAGTCAATTATATGATTAGCATCATGTACATATTTCTTCAATAATGAAACATGGAAAACATTATGTGCTTTTACTGTGGGAGGAAGTGCTAGTCGATAGGCTATAGGTCCCACTCTATCTAGAACCTCAAAGGGTCCACAATACCGGGGTGCCAACTTGGCACAAGCTCCCATTTTTAGGGAACTCCTTCTGGGCTTAATTTTGAGATACACATGGTCTCCCATTTTGAACTCTCTTGGAGTTCTCTTTTGATCAACATAATTTTTCTGTCGGTTCTGAGTGACCTTCAGATTTTGTTTTATCTAAGTCAGTTTTTGTTCCATTTCTTTCAACATATCAGGTCCAATAGAAATCATGTTTACAAGGTTACTCCAGCTGACTGGAGTATTACACGGCCTACCATAGAGGACCTCGAAGGGACTCATCTTTAAGGATGCTTGGTAGCCGTTGTTGTAGGAAAATTCTACCAATGGAAGGTAGCCTTCCCATTTCATGGGTTGATGCATTACATGCATCCTTAACATATCCTCTATCATATAATTCACTCTTTCTGTCTATCCATCGGTTTGAGGGTGGTAGGCGGTACTGAACAACAATTTGGTCTCCAAACCTGCCATTAGTGATTTCCAAAAATTGGAAGTAAATTTTGTGTCTTTGTCAGAGATTATCTCTCTCGGCATACCATGCAGTCAGAACACCTCTTTCATGAATATCTGGGCGATATCTATCGCCTTGCAGGTTGATTTGATGGGGATGAAATGAGCGGACTTGCTCAGTTTATTCACCACTACCATAATGGAATCATTCTGTTTGGTTGAAGTTGGCAATCCAGTGATAAAATCCATGGAGATGGTTTCCCATTTCCATTATGGGATGGGTAAAGGGTGTAATAGTCCTATTGGGTGTCGATGTTCTGCTTTAACCTGTTGGTACTCTATGCATTGAGCCAAATATTTGGCTATGTCCTTCTTCAATCCAAGCCAATAAAATTGTTTCTGGGTGGCAGTGATCATTTTCTGGTATCCTGGGTGACCATTGTAGGGTGTTTTATGTAGTTCATCCATGATGAACCTCTTCAAGTTGTCACAATTGGGAATGTACAGTCTATCTATGTGAGTGAGTAGGCCTCCTTCGGTCATCTGATATCCTTCATATTTTGCTTCAGCGGGTTCTTGTTGTAGGTACAGGGTCACATTTCGAACGAAGGGATTTGTTTCTTGTGCCTTTTTGACTTTGTTCTTGACAACTATCTAGCAGGTACTCACCACTGCCAGGTGAATTGTTCTCATGCTTCTGCTAAGGGCATCGGCCACCCTATTCTCTTTCCCTTTTATGTTTTTGATTTCAAAATCAAATTCGCTAAGGAGGGCCATCCATCTAGCTTGTCTAGCATTAAGCTTTGGCTGATCAAACAAATACCGTAATCCACAATGATCTTTCATAAGAACAAATTTTCTTCCCAAGAGGTAATGCCTCCACATTTTTAAGGCATGCACTATGGCAACCGGTTCTAGATCATGAGTCACATAATTGACCTCGTGTTCATTCAATTTTTGGGATTCATAACAGATCACCTTTCCTTCCTGCATAAGTACTCCTCCGAGCCCTTCCTTATAGGCATCCGTGCACACAAGGAAGTCAGCTTCTGGGTCAGGGATTTTCAACACAGGTGCATGGGTTAGTAGATGTTTCAAGGTTTGAAATCTTTCTTCACATTACTGTGTCCACAGGAATTTTTTCCCCTTCTTCTGGAGGGCAGTGATTGGACAACCAATCTTGGAGAAATCTTTTATAAATCTCCTATAGTATCCCACCAATCCCATAAAGGATTTGATGTCTGAGACATCCTTTGGGGTAGGCCATTCCATGATAGAACTGATCTTGTCAGGATCTACTGCTACCCCTTCCTCAGACAGAACATGTCCCAAGTAGTGTATTTGCTTTTGAAAGAAGTCACATTTGCTGAATTTAGCATAGAGTTGATGCTCTCTTAGCACTTGCAACACAAGTCTAAGGTGCTCTTCATGTTCTTCTCTATTCTTAGAGTAGATTAATATGTCACCAATGAAAACTAGTACAAATTTATCTAAAAATTTACTGAGTACATTATTCATTAAGCACATGAAAGTGGCAGGGGCATTGGTTAACCCAAATGGCACTACCAAAAACTCATAATGACCATACCGTGTCCGAAAGGTGGTTTTATGGATGTCTTCACCCTTGATTCGGACTTGATGGTATCCTGACCTCAAGTCAATATTTGAGAAAATAGACGCTCCTCCCAATTGATCGAATAGATCATCGATCCTGGGAAAGGGATATTTGTTCTTTATGGTTACTTTATTGAGTTGTCTAAAATCTATACACAATCTAAGGGTGCCATCCTTCTTTTTCACAAACATGACTGGTGCTCCCCATGGGGACACGCTAGGTCGAATATAACCCTTATCCATCATTTCTTTCAATTGCAATTTGAGTTCAACTAACTCAGGTGTGCTCATCCGGTAGGGTGTCCTAGACACCGGCAGGGCTCCTGGTGTGAGCTCTATCGAGAAGTCAATGTCTCTTCTTGGAGGTAGACCCGGTACCTCTTCCGGAAACACATCTCTGTATTCTCTCAGGATAGGGTGATCATTCAGGCTTGGTTTAGTGCCTTCGATGGTTTTCAACACCTGTATTGCATATAGGGGACATCCCTTTCGGAAATACTTTATCATTTGCAGGGTTGATATTTGTCTCACCGAGACCGGTTTTCGGATCCCTCAGAGGGTTATCCTTTTTCCTTCTTTGCTCACACATTCTAAGGTTTTATGTTAATAGTCCAGTTTGGCTTTATGGGCGGCCATCCAGTCCATACCAATCAGCAGGTCGTATGATCCCAGGGGTAATACATTATGGGTTTCTTGGGTGGGGAATTCACCCAACATTAATTGCCAGGCTGGTATGACCTCTACTACCTTTCTTTTGGTTCCAGTGGCTAACTGTACCAACCATGTCTTAGTTTGCTTCTGTGGCTGTATTTTACACTTATCAACAACTCTAGGGGCTATATAACTCAAATTTGAACCAGGTTCAATCAAAACATACACTAGATGGTTGAAAATCATACCTTTTATTTCCACCACTAAAGCTTGGTGGTCAGCTTGGTTATTATCCAAGGCTGCATAAATCTGTGGCACACTCCTTGCCACATCATTGACTGTGGTAGCTTCCTGCATGTTATAAATTTTCCAACTGTTCTATTGTCGGTGTGGACAATCTCTCAAGAGATGTTCTTCTCCGCAACCCCAACATTTCAGAGGTTCTCTCTTTGGGTTATTAGTCTTTACTGGTATAGGTCCAGAAGTTTTATTTTCGTCCCCCGAGGGAAAATTCTGCTGGAGTACACTCCGGGCTGGAAAGTTCATTCTGGGGTTCTTCTTGTAGTTTTTAAATCCTGAGGATTTGATCCCCTTTTTCTGAAATCTCAAACCACTCTTCTGTTTACAGTTTTTACGAGACTCTGCCCGATGTCCATATTGTTCATGACAATATGTTTCTTTTCGAATAGTGTCTTCTAAGGTCTTTGGCTCATCGAATTTGATTTGGTTCCGGTATTCCTTGGGTAGCCCACTGATGAAGCGTTGTGCCTTCGCCTTCTCTTCTTTGATGTAGGGTACATATCTCAATAAGTCGAGGAATTTGTTCACATATTCCTCCATAGTAAGTTGTCCCAGTTTGAGTTCATAAAACTCTTTAGCCTTCTTGTCGAAATATCTTTCCGACAAATAGCTCTTCCAGAAGTACTTCTCAAACCGTTTCCAAGACAGGTCCTCCTCGTGGACCCCTTTCATATTCTTAAGGTCTTCCCACCAGATGGAATCCTTTCCATTCAGATTGAAAGTGGCCACTCGGGCCTTCAAATTATCTGAAAAATCATGGACTCTGAAATATTTCTTCAGTCCAAGTAGCTAGGCCTCAGTTTCCTCTCCCTTCGTTATCTCACAGTCGAAGGAGGGAGGTTTGGCCTTTGTGAATTCCTCAAATTTATGAATCTTGGAAGTCTTTTGCTTCTTTTGTTTTCTTTGAGAATAGGGATTGGTCCTACTGCTGGAAGAGCCTTCTGAATTTTCAGCTTCCTTCTCAGTGGAATTCTCTGGCACTGGTCCTTTACCTCTAGGGTGGACCTTTGTTGATGTGCTTCTATCATTATGGCCACTGACATGAACATGATTCTGCATCTCAGGTTCATGCTACATTTTTCGTTGTAGGTCGGATAAGATCTGCAGTAGGACTGCATTAATTTCGGTTTTCTTTTCTTGTTCTTTCATCATCCTTTCATTGTCAGCCTTTCATCTTTGAAATTCATCCATGACACTCCTCACAGTCTTGGCTAGGTCCGGAGGGTTTCCTATTGCTCTTCTTTCGTCAGAATTTTCATCTCGGTTGTGGGAGCCTTCTCCCACCTCTTGGTGAGTCACCATACTCTGCGTCTGTAGATTCCCGCGGTCGATCATCTGCTTGAGTGAAAATACAAACGTTGGTTATTAGTTAAGAGTTAAATACATTTTTATAATTTGTACATAAATTTATAACTCTTTCACATGCATACACAGTCGGGTTCTCATTTACAAGTTTTAATCCTAGGAAAAAGAGTTACATTAGGAGTTACTCTTCGTAGGGGTACTTCAAACGAAGCTTATGCGCAACTCGTGCATGAGCCCAATCAGGCTGAGTGTTGTAACCATGCTCTGATACCACTTTGTCACATACCCATTGATGAAGATCAAAAATTTTTCATTGATTCCTCAACAGTCAGAATCCCTGAAGTCCTACGGGGATTAGCACAGGCTAGCTCTTTCCTTTTTCCACCTCCATGTGATTATAGTTCATGATTATGAGCCGAATCAGCACGACGTCTTTTCACACTTCGCGACTCGGTGCTACCAGAATGTCGAGTCTCTCGACATTGCAAACCCCGAAGCTTGAAACAACGAAACGCTGAACCCAAACGGGGCTATCGAGGAGCAAGCTTCTCTCTTGGGGACTTATCTACATGACCCTGTACTGTGCCCATGCGCTTAAGCCAACCAAGAGCTTAAAGGCTTTTCACGATTTGGGGAATCGTGATACACGACTCCTACATTTCCCCATTCAAATCCCTGAAACTTCTGAGGTCTCCAAAGTTTCCCTCCAAAGGGAGATCGATAGTCGTAGGCCTCCCCTGATCCAACAGTATAGCTCCTTTCGGGGTTTCGGTACTTGGGAGTTCAGAATGAAAAGACTCCAAGACTCTTCATCATCCAAGTCTCTGAATTATGATATGGAAAGTCGTGTAAGAGATCGATGACTCTTAGGAGCATGGATCCAATGGTCCACGAGATTTCGAGTATCGGGATTTCGTGACTCGCGAGGACAAGATTTCTTGCCTTTTGGATCCCCGAATGCTGAAACGGCGAAACGTCGACTGGCAGCCACGTGTCCCTTTGATGGACGATGGCGACCCTCAACCAAGGTCGATGGTCGCGGTCTTTTTGGGATGATCAACAGTCATGATCAAATTTTGGCTTTCCTCAATATTAATCACTCCTCACGCCATTTCGAGGCTTCGATGATCGGAATTTCATGACTCACGAAGACAAGGGTTCTTTTCCCTTTTGTTTTCCAGGTGCCGAAACACTGAAGCGATTACCAGCGGCCATGTGTGCTGTATAGATGGACAATCCAGGTACTTCCATGGACCATGGGGTCTATGGTCCCGATTCCTTCATCTTTTACAAGGGAAAAAGGAAGGGGTCATGGCATGAATGCATGTGTCTCTCTCTTAAATCAAACAGTCATTACAAACCCTTGGATCCTACGAAGGGATCCTGTTCGTGCATCACTTGAAAAGGCGGAGAGGGGTCGAGGAATTATCATCCATGTGTCCTCCCTCAGATGAACGGTCCTCGTTGTTTCACGGTTTTGCGACTTGCAACTCCCAGTGACGCAATTCCTTTGTCAACTCGAATCCTCGATATCCGAAATACCGAAGGACTCTCGATCTCCGCCACATGTCCTTCACGGATGGACGGTCTAGATCTATATTGGGATTTTTACCAAGGAGTGTCCTAATCTTTTGTCATCAGAATCTCGAAACCCCGAACTCCAAATCCCCGATACCGACTCCTCTCTCGTGACTTTTTCCCTTGTTCATGAGGGCTTAACCCTCATGTACCTCCTAACGGATCCAACGGCTATCGGGCTCTCTAGCTAAAATCCAATGACTTAGATCAGTCCCACACCGTGTACTCTCTCACTGCTCCCTGGACGGAAAAAGAAACCAATGGTCCAGATACTCCCACAAACCTTGGGTATCTACGGTCCCGATTTTCCTTGCTATCCACGAAGGTAGAGGAAAAGGGGCAAGGTATGCAACGCCCTTATTTCTTTCGTCAATCTAATGGTCGTGAATGACCCAGGGATCTTCCGACGGGATCTCGTCCATCGATTGATACTTATCCCTACATTGTTACTTTGGGATTTTAAGAGGGTAATTCCTCCTCATACAGGGTTGTTAGGGCTTGCACATTCAAGTCCTTTTTCCAGGTTCTTGGTAAACCTTTTCCAGGAGGGAATCTCTATGAAGAGATCTATTCCAGGGCATTCCTGGAGACAGATAAGGGGAAAAAAATTCCCAAGAATGAACTGGAATTCTGACTTGGTTCAACTTATGCATAATTAAATTCATTTATCAATCATAAGCCAATTCATTCATTTTCTGTTATAAGCATATATCTACCCTTTCTTATCAAAACACTGCACAGACATTCTTTACTGTAATCATTCACAATTTCACAGATTATGAGTAGATATGTCAGCATATGAATTTCAAGATGCAATATGTAAAATACTTATCATAAATAACACCAGAAGTGAGTGAAACTGCTGAGGGGGGTGCTTGTTTCCACCCAACCGTAGGCTTAGCGACTCCCAATGGATTTACCACTAACCACCCCCGAGCTAAGACCACGATGCTGTGAGATTGTGTCTCCGTTTGCCAGTGACCAGGAGCGAAGGTTGCTATCCTTCCTCTCTGCTATCACTCACTCTGCATAATGCCCGAGTTCTCCCCTCGCGTCTTCCCTCTCAATCGCTTCTACCCCCATGCCTTATCCTCTTGCGAGGTTGCGTGTGGCGCGATTACCCTCACACTCATCAGGCCTGACGGATCTACGGATGGGAGGTTCACCTTCCATCCCTCATTAAACCATCTACCCACCAGCCTATGAGTCCAAATACGGTATTTATTCTCAGTGGAAGTTAACACCACCTTCCCAGGTTCCCTCCACTGCCATCGTGGTCTCTTTTTCTGCACATCCCCTCTCAGCAGTCCTGCAATAAATTCAAAATGTTATTCACATTCATTGACCTTTTCCTCAAGGTCCATTTACATCACATATTCACATTTATGAGTTTTCCATAGTGCTTGGCCAGTCAAGTTATATTTACAAGCTGGGGGAAACAAGGTGTTACACAAGATGATGGCATACAAAAACTAGGTATGGGATTTGTATGGGATTTGATTGATAATTTTTATGAAGCTCTCAATATTATTGTTGTCTCAAGAGAATTTAACTAGAAGACTAATTCCTTAGTAGTGGAAGCTAGTACTTTTAAAACATTATTGTTCCCCAAATGAAATATGAAATTGATCTGAGGCACAAACTATCCATCCCCAATAGTATCAAGTATTGGAAAGTGTTTGAATATGACCAACAAATTAAAATTTTTATGGAGGTGATAGATGAGTTTGCAAATACTCATATTGATTCAGATGATGAAGAGGATTCTAAATAGATGAATGAAGAATAAATTGAAATTAATCTTGAGTTTAATGACTATATGGCAGAGCATAAGGTCCTTCATCTCAAAAATAAATTTATTCCAAAAGGATTAGTGCCATTGGAGTAGTTGTTTGATAGAAATGATGTACCTGTGAAGCCAACATCTCTACCCGAAATTGATAACACTAAGGAAGGCAACATCGGGACAGAAGAGGATCCCAAATACATAAAGTTTTCAAAACAGATTCCTACTGAGCATTAGGAAAAATATTTACAGTTGTAATATCCCTAGGCCAAACCCCACTTAAAATGTAATTATAGTTGTGCACATAGGCTAGTGAGCTAGGGACTTTTTGGGGCAATGATCCTATTTTGTATTATGTAATTTCACTCTCAATTTAATGAAAAAAATCATTGTTGTAGACCATCATGAAAACAAAGAGTTTGGGGGGATAAAATCCACTATATGGGAAAGGGAGATAAGGGTCTAGGAAGAGAGCTAATTCATGGGGATTAAACCAAGGGAATATTAATAAAATATTCCTAACAAAGGAAAAAAGGAATGAATATGATTTTTATCCTATGACTTTGAAAAAGGGGAGATGAACCACCAAGTGGATTTAGAAAAGAGTTCAGGAGATGATAAGTGTAAACCCAAGTGCATGCAAATAAAACAACAAGTTACCATAGTGCATTTTCTGGATTCATTCAATCATTTAATCTAGTTTCCCTGCTCTCCATCAATGGTACCATCTGCCAACTATTGTTGTGCATGCTTGCTGCTATTTCCATTTTTCTTAAGGATGCTTGAAGGGTATTTTTCTAGGAATTAAGTTGAAGAAGTGGGTTTTTAGGCCCGTGTCCATTCTCTCCTGGTGAGAGAATTGTCAGGAATTTGATTCCCAAAGGTGCACTTGTACTGACATATTTTTACTACTGAAATACCTTACTTGGATAGGATTTCCTTTCCCAAGTGGAGTTTAATCCCCAACTCAGAGGTGCCCTAGTGTTATTTTATGGGAAGTATTGTCTAAGGCTGGGAGGAAAGTTAGAGGTATGGATGTAGTTGGTGGATATTTTTATCAGATAAGTGTCCACCATGTGTTTGTTTAATTTACTCTTGGAATGAATATATATAATTTTGTGTTAGTTATTTACTATGATATTCACATTTCAGTATGTTGTTGTTATAATTGCACATGACTATAATTATGTGTACATGTTGATACTTTGTGTCGTATAAGAATTTATGTTTCTATAATTTTTATAAGTAAACAAGAATTATGCATTACTATGATGGGTTTCCCTGAATATGCTACATGAGTACCCTGTAGTGCCTTCCATGGCTCTTGTACATAGGAAGTTAGATTAAATAAATAAAATGAGTGCAGAGGTAATTATACTTGAGAGTATGTGAGCTGGTATTCTTTATTTTTCTATTCATATGTATAGATTTACTTTGTATTTGTTAGTAACATAGCTAAAAATAGAAGTGTAGCTTAGATAGCATGGATAGAAATACCCTTGACCAGGTTTGGGATGGTTCACATGGTGAGAATATCTACTTAGGCTGCAACAAGAATCATCTTATCCATTTTAAGGAGGAATTACAAACTTTTGGAAATCCTAGCAACCTTAGAAATGAGGTAGAAAATCCTAGATTTATCTAAGTATTGAAGCTAACTTTTAAGTCTAAGGGAATCCTTGTTTTTCCTTCCTAGAAATACCTACAACCATTGATATCGACAAAAAATATTAATCATGGTTGTTGGTCGAGCTCCCTCATGTATGAGAGCTTGCAAAGGATGGGTGTTTTACAATTGTCATATCATTCCATCAACGAATGATAACCATTGGATCAAAATCATGTGTGCATGAACAAAGGAATTGAGGATTAAATGTTGATCATTGATAAATTAAGGATCAATGATCCCCATTTATAGCACACACTTAAAGTGCTCATGATTTAGCATAAAGTAAATCTTCTAAGGTGGAGGAGATCGAAAGCTCAGGAGGAGGAGAAATAATAGCCGTCAGATCTGTTATGGAAAGAGATTTGGACTGTCGAACTTCATGTCCAGATAGGAGAGAAACGCAAGGGAGATATCTGGCCGTCAAATCTCACACCCAAACAGTCAGGAGAATGAGTAAGGGGAGATCATATATGGATCATAAGATCTGAGCACATGGACCAACAGTCGTTGGATCAAGAGGTAAGTGCACAAGCTTTAACCCCTCAAAGGTGCACATGAGAAGCAGACTCGCGAAGTCTGAGATCACGAAAGGATCTCATCCATCCATCGATATGGGACACATCGAAAGAGATTAGTGTTTCAATGACTTGTAGATGGGAGGATTCAAAGGGCAGAGTCGTGAGAACTTGTGAAATGTGAAACTGTGATATCAATTTGAGCCGTTAGATCATAGGAAACTGTGAGTCGTTGATATGACATGAGGGGAGGTAGCCAAAATCCAAACTCATGAAACCCAAGTTCTCAATTTAATCACAATCGTCGGATCACATAGATTGTGGACCGCTGATCTGACGTGAGTGGGACCCAGATTCAGATTTTAGAGATTGGGAGGGTAAGCAAACAAATCTTCTAGAGACATGAAACACAAAATCCTGATTCCCTCGAGAGATTGGCCCTAGGTCATAGCGAGGGGTCACATAGACACATATTAAGGGAGGAGCTAGCAAGCGCTAGGGTCCAGTTCACGATTTCAGAAGTTGGAGAACTACGGTTGGCTCATATGAAAACACCCGATACGCAACGCACTCGAGATATTGGCCCCAGTTCATAGCTAGGGGCCACATAGACAAAGATTAAGGGAGGAGCTAGCAAGAACTAGGGTCCAGTTCATGATTTTGGAAGTCGAAGAACTGGGGTTGGCTCATCTGCAAACACACGATACGCGAAATCGTGATGCGCCTTTTGGTTAGGCGAGTGGTCACATAAAGGAAGGGGCTTAGCCAAGGGATGGCTAGTACCCATTTGGTGTTGAAATTTAGATAACACTTAGGAGAGGGCCCGCGGGTCTCATATGACCTATGCCACTAAAAAAAGGACCTGTGTATAAGGTTTTGGGGTCTAGCAGATACCTAAACATTCAATCTGACTCAGTTTCTTGATCGATCCTTGACCGAGAGGTCAACAACCCCGAGGAGAGAAGGGGGGTCTGCATCATCAGTCTTCATTCTGGCAGGCATTCTCAGAACTGCAGAAGAAACACTTGTGCGCGCTGCAGTTGGATAGTTTGTGCGCAAGTTTGGAGGAGAGTTTTTGTTGCAGCTGCTGCAGCTAGGAGATTTCAGTTTTGGCCTGGAATCTCTCTTGCTTATGGTTTGGACTCTTTGATCAATCCTTGTTACTCTTGTTTGGTGCGCTATCCTTTGAGAGAGGTGCGCTATCTTGTTTGGCTATCTAGCCCAGTGTTTGCTTCTGGAATGATTCTCTGTCAAGGTTGAGGTGCTTGGGGGTGGCTTCGGCCTATGGCTGGGTGACAATAGTTATATTGCATATGGTTAAACACGCGCATCCATCATATTCTAACAGATATGACAGTGGGGTTCTTTGATGGTTCTTCATAAAAAAGAGGTTCTAAATGTGGGGCTGGAGCATTGATTAAATGTCCATTAATATGCACTTTTAGGCTGATGATGAACTGTGATCGGGGTATCAATACAAAGGGATAAATACTTGCTATGTGGTGTATTCTTTATTTTGCTTGCACTAAAAATATAAATAGATTACATCTAGTAGGTCATTCAAAAATTATCATAGACTGGTTTACTAATGTTAATGATCTCTAGGCGATCTCTCTCCAGCCTTGGAGGTCTAGAATTCAAGAGCTTAGCGGGAGATTTATACAATTAGAAGCTCAACATATTTACAAGTCATATAGCAAGGAAGCCGATCTATTGTCGAAAGAAGCCTTTATTCTAGATGAGGATGGGATATATTATGTATAAGGGAATGATGGAAATACAACAAATTTTATAATATTGAATGTATAGAAAAAATTTTGCAACAGTGTATGGGGATCTGTAAATGAAATATTTTTTGTGTTTTGATTTGGGTTTACAAAAAATGAGGAGAAATATTTATTTCCTATGTATGAAAGGAAATTATATATTTGTAATGTTAGGATGATCACAGTTATAAGGCTCACTGGAAAATTGGATAGGAAGTTAGAGTTATGATGGTAGTCTTTGTATGCGATTTCCTAACAAAATACTTGACTTATGTTGGCAGTCAGGATGTATGATATTATGTAACAGAATTCTTGAATTATGTTTGATAGTCTTGATGTAAGATATTTGTAACAAAACTATTATATTCACTAATATAATATTTTTTCTTTTAAAAAAAAAATTTATTGGAAGACGATTGAGCAGTCCTGAAGTTTTGTTTTTTCTTCCTTCTCAGAAAGAATTAAAAGGATTGGAACCCTTCACTTTAAAATATGTAAAGAATTTTAATTCGATCTAGTGGAAGGATATTATATTCTCCAATGGTAAGGATTTTATAGTATCTAAAGGGTTTAAACTCAATTAAAAAAGAACAAAGCGTAATTAAAAAAATGTTTTTTACAAAAACAAAATTGTAAATTTTTGTAATTACTTGTTATTTATGAAGGATAACAAATATCATAAAATGTCAAAGAAATAGTTACATTTTCACTAACCCATTAATGTCCTCACTTCCAATACTCAGTTGATTAATGAAAATTGATTCATCACATAAAAATTTCCTTTGGCATCTAAAGACTAAATCATCTCTATTCTAGTTATTCCATTCTCTGATACAATGTGTCATTCTTTGAGACAATGTACTCTTTGAGAGAATTAAATCCATCACATATATTGAACCTAGATAAATATCCTACCACCATATTGGTGTATGAACTATTTTGTGTTTCACTTAATGAACAATTCTCAAATAATCTTAGATACCTTGTTCTTGCGAATTTTCATTCGAATTCAAGTGTTATGAGCATAGTTCACACCTAGATAAATATCTTACCACCATATTGGTGTATGCACTATTTTGTGTTTCACTTAATGAAATATTCTCAAAGAAGAAGCTTAGATACCTTGTTTTTGTGAATCCCCATTCGAATCCATGTGTTATGAGCAGTGTCAATTCTTGTCAATATGAGAATTGACACCACATTTGGTTTACATGCTTCATGTTTTTGAATCCCACACTCACCATAATGCCATTTGATTTGCTATATTTACCTTTGTCACTCTCCACAATTTCATTTCCATTGTTATCTTTGTACCCACTCTTTTCTTTGTAAAAATCCAAAACGATTAGTCATAGGTTATGGATGTAAATTGTAATGGCAGTATGAGCTTATTAGTAAGATTAATTACAAATGAGTTGATGAATGTCAATTATGAAGAGAAAACAATATACATTCAGAAAACCTAGGGAAATTATGTGTCTCTTTTCATGTTCACATATATTCCATCTCATTAATGGTATCGAACATGTTGATCATAGTTTCTTTATTGAATTCATGATGCTATGCGTTTTCCTCTTCAAATTCATGACATGATTATAGATTTGGTATTTAATATGATTATTGTTTTAGCATATTAGCATGCCTCTCAACCATTCAATATGTAAGTCATGTCATCCACACTAATACAACAAGTAATAAGAACAAAACACATAAGTAAGAATTGAATGTAATTCTCTCAAAAATCCACCAATCTTTTACAAGTTTGGTCAATCTCGTCATAAAGATAATGCATAGTTTTTCTTTGTTTCACATTAAACTATTTAATTATTATGTTTGAGATTGAAAACACTATTAAGCTTGGTAAAAATTTCTAACTTGAATGTTCTTAATTAAGTTTAGATATGAACTTGAACAAAATGAACTTTGTCAAGATCATAAAACCTAAAATTGGGATTACAACATTGAGAATTATGGTTCTATTCATTCCATTTATAGCATCATGAAATCCTCACTCTTTTGTTCTCCAAAATAATCATTCCCCTTTTCTCAATTCCATGCATCTTTATCTATCACACTCTGTCACTTTCTTCTTCTTGATTCTAGCAACATTGAAATTTGTGTAACAGTACTTTGCAAATATTTTGAGAATGCCCCGTAGATCTATATTCCTCTGCCTCATCCCAAGACCATGATCAAGGAGATCTATTATTCAAAGAATTAATTCTTAGAACAAAATTTTCTTAACCTCGTGGGATTCTTAAGAAAGCTAGGAAGAAGGTAACATAAATTTTATTATCATCAAACTTATGCATTAGAGATTGTACTTTGGCATCTCACTCCAAATATGACACAAAATGAACTTTGTCAACATCATAAAACCTAAAATTGGGATTACAACATTGAGAATTATGGTTCTATTCATTCCATTTATAGCATCATCAAATCCTCACTCCTTTTTTCTCCAAAATGATCATTCCCCTTTTCTCAATTCCATGCATCTCCATCTATCATACCCTTTCATGTTCTTCTTCTTGATTCTAGCAACATTGACATTGGTGTGACAATATTTTACAAATATTTTGAGAATGCCCATGATGAATGAGACGTATTATTCACAACATTAATGCTTAAAACAACATTTTCTTAACCTGGTGGGATTTTTGAAGAATGCAACATACATTTTACTATCATCAAACTTATGCATTAGATATTATGCTTTAACATCTCACTCCATCCATTTTCTAGGTTTGAGAGTTAAAACAAACAATTTATATCCTCAATAAAAATAGCATACTTGGTGGCCTTGATAAGTAATTTTCTTTAGTTTCTTGTTTTTATGGATCTTGGGAAGGTCCATATCATAAAGATCTTAACTTAAATAATAAGGAGTGTTTCTATGGATCTTTGGAAGCTTTATATCATAAACATCTTAACCTAAATAATAAGGAATGGATGCAATCATGCTAGACTATCATGTTCCTAAAGGCCTATAAAACAAATAGTGTCTTTTTATTACTTTCATAGAATTTTGATAGAATTATCGACATTCAACAAAGGCCTCAAGATTTAATACAATTTCTTCTTTTCTAATAAGATCTAGAATGAACATGACTTATGCAGTGCTCATGCATCATATGAATACATATATTACATCCTCTCTTATATGAGTGTTCACCAAAATGTGATTTTGTGATTGTGTATTGTCATTTTTAACATTTTGAAATTCTCCAAATAAAAATGGCTTAGTGATTATGAATTTTTTTATTATCAATAATGTATATGTAATCTATCAAAAAATTGTATTTAAAAATATAAAAAAATGTTTCCCATTATAAAAATTTCAATTTATCTTTTTGTTAAATTTTAATCTTTTAAATAATTTGATGCTCAATATTTTATTTAAAATATTATTTTTGAAATGTATATTTACTTTACTTTACTTTACTCTCTCCATTAAATCAAAACTAATTCTTCAGCTTTTAGTTTTGTAAAAGCTAAATAAATATATATCCTAATTAATTCGGATCAAAAATAACCTTTCAAATTTAATCCTTCAAATAAAATAAAAAACCTTCCAACTAAAACTGAAATACAAATAAAAATATAACCTTCCAAATTTAACCATTAAATCAAAACTAATTCTTCAACTTTTAGTTTTGTAAAAGCTAAATAAATATATATTAGAATTAATTATGATAAAAAATAACCTTTCAAATTTAATCCTATATGACTTCGTGACAACATGCCTAACCTCCCTTCAAAATCGGGAAATCGGACTTCGTGATTTCGCGAGTCCTGTGGTCGCGTGTTTCTCACTTCACGTTTTCTTGAAGTCCGATGCGAGTCAATCGTTGACTCCTCTCCGCTATCGGAACTTCTCCCTGTCGGGAAATCGCGACTCGCGACGTCGAAAAATTGAATTTCCAACCTCCGAACCCCGATGGTATGATCTTCCGAGGCACGTGTGGACTTGATTTCTCCACTCCTTATCCCTCTGTCGGTTTTTCGGAACTCGCGGGATCGCGAGTCCTGACGTTGATGAACCCAGGACTTGCCTTTTCCCGAACCTCGATACAGTGCCACCTGTACTCCACCAGCACTTGTGGTCCCACACTGCCACGTCACCTCAGGATTTCACGTATCACGAATCCAACCTGCGAGTGTTCTCTGCTGTTGAGAACCCTGATTCTCCGAACCCCGATACAGTGGGATTCCTTGATACTGGGTGATCCTTATATTTCACCAGGTACTCGAAGTACTACTTTCGCCTGGTCTTCTTTCCTACTCGCTTATCCAGTATGTATTCCATATGTGGCTTTTCTGCAACTGGTAATTGCTTCTGCCACTGGATCACCGGTTCCTCAGTTCCGGCCTCTATTTCTCCGGCTTTGTATGGGTATAAATCCGACACATTAAAAATCAGAGATATCTCGATGCCATCTGGCAACTCAATTTCATAAGCATTTTCTCCAAATTTCCTCAGGACTCTACATGGTCCAATCTTTTTCATTTTTAATTTGTTATATGTTCCCCTTGGAAACCTTTCCTTCCTCAGATGTTCTAGAACCAAATCACCAACTTCAAACTGAAGTTGTCTCCTCCGCTGATCGGCTTTGCGCTTGTACTCCTGATTTGAGTCTTGTAATCGTTGCTTCACCTTGCCGTGAAGTTCTTTCATCGCTTCAGTGAATTCTTCTATGCTCGCACTGCTAGTTGCAGCCTGTTCTGACTCCTTGAGTTCATAAACTCCCCTCGGTTGTGTCCCATACACAATCTGGAATGGAATTTTTCCTGTACTCCGATTCACTGAATCATTGTACGCAAATTCTGCCTGTGGCAATATGTTGTCCCAGCTGCTATGGTGCTCTATCACCAAGCTTCTCAGCAAGTGTCCGAGACTTCCGTTGACCACCTCTATCTTCCCATCCACCTGCGAATGATATTATGAACTAAAAGCCAAATTAGTCCCTAGCTTCTTCCATAGCATCCTCCAAAAATGACCTATAAATTTGGTATCCCTGTTCGAGACTATGCTTCTCGGCAATCCATGAAGTCTAACAATTTCTTTGAAAAACAAATTTGCGATGTGCGTCGCGTCGCTGGTATTTTGACACAGAATAAAATGTGCCATCTTCGAAAACCTGTCCACCACCACAAAGATGGAATCAACACCTCGCTGTGTTCTCGGCAAACCCAATACAAAATCCATGCTTATTGCCTCACATGGCCTCTCGGGTATGGGCAATGGCTGATAAAACCCGACATTCTGTTTCCGGCCCTTCGAGTGTTGACAAATTCGGCACCTATCAACAAACCTCTTTACATCTTCTCGCATGCCGGGCCAAAAATATGATTCGCTCAGTTTCGCGAATGTTTTGTCATGTCCAAAATGACCTGCTAACCCACCATTGTTCTTCTCTTTCAACAAGTTCTCCCTCATGGAGAAATTCAGAATGCAAAGTTGATTGCCTCTGAACAACAATCCCTCCTGGATCATGTAGTCTATCCACAGACTCCGATCCCTGAGAACTGGATTCTCAGCTGCCTCGTATGCCTCTGCAAAATCCGCATCTCCTGCATACATATCTCTGAGATTTTCAAAACCTAATGTTTTGACTCGGAACTCCTGCAACAAAAAACATTTCCTGCTCAAAGCATCAGCCACTTTGTTAGCAGTCCCCGAAATGTGCTTAATTACAAATGTAAAATTCTGCATATACTCTACCCATTTTGCATGCTTCTGATTCAACTTATCCTGTTGACTTACAAACTGCAATGCATGATTATCACTATACAATACAAATTCCTTGGGTATTAGGTAATGCCTCCACTTCTTCAATGCATGTATGATGGCATAAAATTCCTTATCGTACGTGGAGTATTTCAATTTTGCGTCATCTATCTTCTCACTGAAATATGCAACTGGCCTGTCATCCTGACTCAAGACCGCTCCTATAGCATATCTGCTGGCATCACATTTCACCTGAAATGTCTTCTGAAAGTCAGGCAACACCAGAATTGGTTTCTCTGTAATCTTCCGCTTCAACAGATTGAAGCTCTTCTCAGCCTCTGTTGTCCAGTGAAAATTTTTATGCCGCTTCTTCACCATGTCCATCATTGCTGCGCTAATCCCACTGAAATTCCTGATGAACTTTCTGTAGAAACTAGCCAGTCCATGGAAACTCCTCACCTCGAAAACATTTTTCGGTGATGGCCAATTCTTGATTACTTCCACTTTTTCTAGATCCATCTTCAACTCATTCATCGATATAACAAAACCCAAGTAAATGAGTTATGTCTTCATGAATGAATATTTCTTCATATTAATCAACAACTTCTCCTGCTGTAGTTTCCTCATCACAATGGACAAATGTTTCAAATGCTCGGCCTTTGTCTTACTAAAAATCAGTATATCGTCCAGATATATGACGACAAACTTCCCAATGAATTTCTTTAGGACTTCATTCATCAGTCTCATGAATGTACTCGGCGCGTTTTTCAAACCAAACGGCATGACCAACCATTCGTACAAACCTTCGTTTGTCTTGAATGCTGTCTTCCATTCATCACCTTCCCTCATGCGAATCTAGTGATATCCGCTCTTCAAATCAATTTTTGAAAAGTAATTTGCCCCACTCAGGCAATCCATCAGATCATCCATTCTCGGCAGTGGAAATATGTACCTGATGGTGATTTTGTTAATCGTTCTGGAGTCTGTACACATCCTCCAGCCTCCATCCTTCTTTGGACTAAGTACTGTTGGAACAACACACAGACTCAAGCTCTCCCTGACTAGTCCTTTGTCCAGCAACTCCTGTACTTGCCTCTTGACTTCCTCATTCTCTTGTGGCTTCAATCTGTACGTATCTTTGTTCGGTAAACTTTCTCCGGGTATGAGATCAATATGATGACTCACACTCCTCATCGGTGGCAACAAACGAGGTAGTTCGTCCATGATGATGTCAGCGAACTCTCCCAATAGTTCCTGAATCTCATCTGGTAAATCGTCCACTCTTGTGCTAGTCAAGACAATTCTCGGCTTCTTGGCCACAAAGAATTGTGGATATTCCTTCTTCTCCATCTCTGTGAGAAGTTCCTTCCCACTCATGAGAAGTATGGTATTGCTTACTTCCGGATTCACTTCTTTATCCTTTATCAGAAGCAATTTGTGTGTCATCCCATCCTTCTCCAAAGTGTAGGTGTTCATCCTCCCATCATGAACCACATTTCTGTCATACTGCCATGGTCTACCCAACAATACATGACAGACATCCATGGGAATGACATCACATAGGACCTTATCCTTATATTTACCCATTTTGAAATCAACTAAACATTGTTTAGTGACACTCACCTGATGTCCTTTCTGCAGCCATGATACCTTGTATGGACTCGGGTGATCAGTCGTCTCCAGCTCTAATTTCTCCACCACCTTGGTCGAAAGGAGATTGTCGGTGCTTCCGCTGTCCACAATGACTTTGCATTTCCAACCTTTGGTCTTGCATGTGGTTCTGAACAGTCTGGTTCTCTAAGCTGTGTCCTCCACCTCTTTCTCGGGTGTTAAAAGAACTTCATGCACCGTCAGTGACTTCCCACTCCCGGTGTCTTCGTTCTCAACATCACGCCTCTGTGCCTCAGCGATGTGAGCTTCTCCTCTGTTCGTTTTCCTGTTTGGACAGTCAACGGCTTTATGTCTGTCCTTCCCACACGTAAAACATGTGATGATTCCTCCTCTGCCTCTTTCCCTACCTCTGGTATGAGGAAAAGTGTTCACGTCAGCATATCCGCCACCCTGCTTTGTATGTTGTCTCCTCGGCTCGATGTATTGCTGTCCTCGTTGTGAGGTTCTGCCTCTCTCAATCTTACCCTGAGGTTTCTTCCATTCCTCTTTGGGCTTCTGAGTTCTCTCTTGGGCAACTGCCTTGCCTCTGGGTTGACTTCTGCCTCGCCCTCGCTGACCTTGCTTACGGCTCAACTTCTCCTCGGATTTCAGAGCCATCTGATAAGCATCCTCAATTGTTCTAATAGTTGCCATACTTAATTCATCCTGAATGTCGTATCTCAGACCATTCAGATATCTCGCCACCTTCTCATCATCGCTCTCCCAATGACCTACTTGGATATTGAGCTTGTAAAACTCTTCGGTGTATTCCTTTACCGTCATCAACTTCTGCCTCAGGTTCTGCATTTGCCTGAACAGTGTGATCTGATAATCCCTCGGGATGAATTTCTCCTTCATCTTAGCAATCATTCGATCCCAGCTTTTAATCTTTTGTTTCCCTTTGGAACGTCTATCTGCCTGTAGCTCGTCCCACCATAAGGCTGCGTGTCCTTTCAACTTCGTGACAGCATGCCTAACCTTTTTATCCTCTTTGATATCTTCATAGTCGAAGTAGGTGTCAAGAGCTCTGATCCAATCCAACAACTCTTCTGCATCCAGGCTTCCTTCGTAAGCTGGAATATCCATTTTGGTCTTAGAACTCATCCTAGCAATGGCCTTGATCAACCGTTCGGTTGATGCATCCTCTGCTGTGCTTCTTCTGCATGTACAGCTTCTTCTTCCACCTCGGAATCACTAAGATCCCCAGCACCAACTTCGTGTCTTTGTGATGTTTCCATTTCCTCGAGTCTTGCTCGGAGATCTCTCATTTGGCGCTCAATTTTTGGATTTCGGGCTGGCCTACCTCTTCTTCTCACCTCCCTGTCTTCTGGGTCAGGTGACCGTCTCTCCCTTCTGGGCGGCATGATGTAGTCTTCTTCTCTCTGCTACCGAAAACAAAGAGAACTCTTCAACCTGGCTCTGATACCACTTGGTGCAAGTCGTGACCCTCGCAGTCCAACCGCTTCTACCAGGAGCTTCTCTAACTTTGGCCCGAAGAGCGTGAATGCTCTTCTAATTCCCTGTCGGGAATTCTTCACCCACAACAACTCCTTTCTGAACTCCCTTCAAAATCGGGAAATTAGACTTCTTGATTTCGCGAGTCCTGTGGTCGCGTGTTTCTCAGTTCACGTTTTCCTGAAGTCTGATGCGAGTCAATCGTTGACTCCCCTCCGCTATCGGAACTTCTCCCTGTCGGGAAATCACGACTTGCGACATTGACAAATTGAATTTCCAACCTCCGAACCCGGATGGTCTGATCTTCCGAGGCACGTGTGGACTTGATTTCTCCATTCCTTATCCCTCTATCGGTTTTTCGGAACTCGCGGGATCGTGAGTCCTGATGTTGATGAACCCGGGACTTACCTTTTCCTGAACCCCGATACAGTGCCACCTGTACTCCACCAACACTTGTGGTCCCACACTGCCACGTCCCCTCAGGATTTCATGTATCGCGAATCCAACCTGCGAGTGTTCTCTGCTGTTGAGAACCCCGATTCTCCGAACCCCAATACAGTGGGAGTCCTTGACATGTGTCCTCACGATCGACGGATCAAAACTTATCGGAGTATCGCTCTTCGCGATATCGCTACTCCCGCTCCGGAAACTTGATGCTCCAACTAGTGATATGCCGATATGCAATGTCGCATATGATCTGACGGTCCCTGTGACTCCAGATCGATGGCTCCACTTCCTCTTGGGCTTCAAACCTTTGAATGATTACCCCTTGAAATCCTTGCAACTTCGCAAGATCTAATGACCCTCGGTCTTTCGTGGAATCTCTCCAGGAGATTTCAACCGTTCATCCCTCCGTGGATATTTCTTACGAAATGAATTGAACGTTTCCTCTGTGAAACTTATTCAACCACACGCCAACCTGTGGAGCTTCTCTGAACTTTCCACAGCAACCCTGCAATTCTCCGTTAGTGAACTGTAGGCCTACTCCTCCTGAGCTTGTCCTCGCTTCACAAGTCTTTATGAGAACTTTCCAACGTGCACTCCTTGCAGCGAATTCTCAACGTCTGCCCAGTGTTGAGACTCTTGACTCTACGCACTAACCTGCAGCAGCAGTCTCTATCTTCTTCTGCTCAGATTTCACTACTGGGACTTCAAGTTCAGCCTGCACTTCTCCTACACGACTCTACCAAATTACACCAACTTCTGGGTGAATGAGAATAAGGGTTTAACTGTCGAGCCTCATCAACGCACTCTATGCGTATGAATTCAACTACACTCTATGCAGGAATCTCCCGGCTCAAACAGAGAACCGATTGAAACTCATTCTCTTCTCTCTCAGACTTCTGTTAAAAACTCTGAAATCACATGCACAGCATACTCAAAGCAATTGCATGACAGAAAACAAACATTCATGAGCACATAAATGCATACACAGAGAAACAACACCAGCCATGAAATTGAATCAAAGACTCTCTTCTATTAATTCAAAACATCTATACATGGGTGTTCTTCACAAATTCTCTGCTTGCTCTCTCTTCTTGCTCCTGAATGTTCTCAATGATAATACAATGTACAAAGGAGGGTGTCTATATCCCGTTTCCCTCTCGAATTCTACAACTATCAAATCTACAATTAAATCCCTATCTAACAACATTAAATCTATTAAATGCTTTCCTATCTACTAAGGACGAGAGCTTAAAGGCTCAAGGTCTCCCCTTTACAATACAAGTGTGCTTCTTTATGAATGACTTCATTAAAGAGCGGCGCAACAACTTTTAAGTATTTCAAAATGTGTGCTGGCGCTGTCCAGCTGTCCTTTCTGCTTCATGCACTGGCTTGCTCGACGAGTGAGCGATGCTCCTGCATCAATTTCAATATGTAGAGTTAATTACATAATCAATGAATTTCACCAATCATCACATCTAAATATAAAAAATTGTACTATGTATTTATTATTATGCATTATTATATTTATATTATATTTATTATCTAATATATTATTTATTATTATATTTATATTATATTTATAATATATTTATTATATTTATATTATAATTATGAATATTATAGTTCAGCTTAATTATGTATTTCTCAACTAACTATGTAGGATTGAGTTGTCATGCAATCTTTGCTATTTTGGTGATAAGATGATAAGATGTTTTGAGGATATATTTTTAGATTTTGTTTAATTTGATTAGAAATTGTTGAAACTGTAAATGTGAATAGTTAAGTTTGTATCTTAATATTTCCTAATTTTTAGTACAGTTAATCTATTTATACATTCAAAAACACAATTTAAACAATATAAAATTAAAATGATGATTTTAATAAAATTTGTTTCTATAAATTATGATATAAAACACAACATTATAGACAAGTACATTCCTTTATTTTCTGACTTCGATTTGTCCATCCTTTCACTTCGGCCGGATAACCAGGAGATCAATTCGGGCTGATGGTCGTAGATCTTGTTTCGATATTGATGGAATAGAAATTGATTATATATGGATTTTATCTAGAAATATCTAGTAAGTTTGATTTCATGCTATATTATGGGTCAGGGGTAGGTTATGGAGTGTGCTGGGTTGAGGGATTAACAGGAGAATCTTTCCAGATTATAATGGAAGTGTACCAGAATATCCAGCACCGTTTGGGGAACTTTATGGTAATTGTGCTGTGGATTTTGAGCACATTGTCATGGGACGCAGCAGCACAGTTGGTGACGCCGGGAAATTGGACTCTTCTCATACAGAACGCGGGAGTGTCCGCCATGCACACGACTGCGACTTATCTTAACACCGTCATCATTTTCGACAGGACCAACTTTGGTGCTTCGCAGCTGATGCTCGACAAAGGTCGATGCCGTAACAATACGCGGGATCTTGCTCTCACGCACGACTGTTGGGCCCATTCCATCGAATACAACGTCGTCACCAACACGATCAGGCCTCTAATGATTTTCACCGATCCGTTTTGTTCATCCGGTGCCTTCGCCGCCAACGGGACGCTAGTTCAGACGGGTGGTTGGAGGGACGGGGCGAGGGTAATCCGCAACTTCGTCCCCTGCTCGAATGGGGTTTGTGACTGGAATGAATCGCAGTCTCCCAATCT